>QTSX02001229.1:0-13187 GCA_014839935.2 Entomophthora muscae | reverse complement strand
GCATTCACAACAGTAATTCATCATAGATAAAGCCTTTCCTGTTCTTGTTAAGCAAGAAACCCACCAAGCTGCACCCAGATGGACTAGAAGGGCTGAATTCACAACAATTCTCAACTGAAATTTCTTTGAAATGTAGACCCTAAATATAGCAGCCCAGTTTTTTGACAGATACAAGAACAAAAGGCATAACATGATAGTAGTAAATGATATTGCTTGATAAAATGGTGTACATGTCACCAAACAACATGCTAGACATGACATCTGCTGCTTCATAGGTAATAAACTGTGGCTAAGCTTGCGCTCTAAGCTGTCAATCATGGAAGGAAGCAATAAGCTCATAAAAAAAACTGATACATATATGACAAAAAATCAATCACTTTGGAACCACCCTGTATCACCCACAGGCCAGCTGTAAGGTAGAGCAACACAATGAGTCCCTGGTACAGCATATCTAAGTTATCAGAAGAGAGCTAAGAAAGTCATGCCTCACACCTTTCTACCACATTGATAGTCTGAAGAGGATGCCACAGTCCAAGCATGGAGTCCAGGCCTTATAAGGCAATCTTTAGTATAAAAGCCCAAAATACCCACAACAAAGATTATCTCATAGCTGATCCTCCTGAAAAGGTTCTGAGTAAAGAGGAGCTCTGAAGATGCCAGATTCAGGAAATTTAACCTGCAAGGGTGTGAGGATTGATAATCCTTCCAACTTAAACACATCAATGGAGTTTGAGGGAAAGTAACAGAACTGTTGGCTTTTAGACCATCTTTATGAGATTAGGACCATTTCCTTGTCTTTACCTTCTCAAATTTTAAATTGGACACTTGGTTGGTCTAAGAATTCTTTTGGTCATAATATTAGTTTCAATGATTGTTTGGAGAAAGAGATGCTTAATTTCAACTTGATGCTGATGCAAGTATCATTCAGGGAATCAAACCCTGAACCTTCAGAGCTCTTGAAACTATCTAAAATCAACACTGGATTAGTTAAAATCAAAAGCAAAAACTTACCACTGGGTTCAAAAGCAAAAGCAGGCTTTGTAAAGCAGCTTGAGCTTATATAGCCAATTGTTTTAAAAATCAACCACATAAACAACCAGCTGTCCAGTCAAATTAATTTTGAAAAAGAAAAAGCCAATAATATCACAAATTCAAAGATGAGCACCCACTTGATGCAGTCAACTGCAAAACTCTCCAATCAATATGCAGAGGAAAAACCAAGCACATCAGCAGCAAGGAATAACTACCAAGCCATAACCTTCAATATTCTGGTTCTTAATCAACTTGCAGGTTTGGATGCTGCTAGCTGCATCCTGCAAGCTTGCTGGCAGCAGTCAAATCAAAATGACCAAGCAGCCAAACAAACCATGGTAACCAATACACCTCTAAATTCACCACACATTATTCCACTTCCCCACACCAAACTTCACACTATTTAGTCAGAAGCACTGGGAACTTACCCAGTGCTCTAACAACTTTGATTTCTGGACAATAAATCTTGCTTCTATATTCTTTACCTAGTAAATTAGTAGACTCAAAATTAACCTCCCAATGACCTGGAAGCTGTATTTCCTTCTGCTTCTGCTTCTGTTCTGTTTAGTTCTATGGACCCCGGTTGCCGAAGGACGTGAATTTGATTCTAATATTTGAGTCAAAGATGCAACAAAGTCTTTGGCTTGGGATTACCTGTATACCAAGCATCAATTTACTCCTACCTGTTACAAAACTATGCCTCTGCTTGCTTTGCCTCCTCCCTTGCCTCCTCCAGTTATTTGACCAGGCGCTCCTTGGTATGTATTAACCTATGTTGCTGTATATTATGGGTTAACTCCTTTTGCTCCATTCTTGGGTTCTTACAAATTATGGGAATATCTAGTTAACACATTAATGGTTGGGATTCCTGTTGGTTTTTCTCTTGTGAGATTTCATCTGTCTGCTCTCCTACACTATTTGGGTTCTTTTCTTTCTCAGGAATGGATCCCTGACAAAGGGAAGTCAACCCTGAAAGCAATAAGGATGCCCATATTATAATCTTTTAGGATGTGGGCCAAAGTTTGGGCCTTGAACCCAAATAGGTCCAAGCTTTAATCCAAAAAGAAAGGTCAGTCCTCATTCCATGAGCCAATGCTGACCATGCCTAAAGGGTTGAGAAATTGGGGAAACAATGCAAGAATAAAACTTTTAATCACAACACACCACATGCATGCAGGGCTAGAATCTGTCAGAGAGAGAGAGCATACTTCTTTTGCCATCAGACAGCTAGAGCAACATAGGACCAAGTACAAGCGGCAACAGTGGCCAAATCAACTGTAGGGATGCAAAAGTGAGAATCTAAAAGTGGCCAAGTTGACAATTTTGAAATTTCAAAATTAAATTAAAACAGCATATCTGGAAATAAAAATTACTATGACCATATAAAATACTTTTTATTCCTTCTCTCAACCAAAAAAGTCAAGAAAAAGTAGCTACTTTATTATAAAAAGCCATTTTGAAAATTTAAAAAGTGTTGACTTGGCCACTTTTAGATTCTCACTTTTGCATCCCTACAGTTGATTTGGCCACCGTTGCTGTACAAGCTATCTCTTAATAACCTTGATGACAAGGAAACCACAGAGGGCCAATAGAGAGATGTTGTGATAGACATCCTGATCCCAGCTTGGTTTAAAGCCTGACTTGACCTGTTGCCCAAAATGGGCAACAAACAACCTTGGCACTTACTTTGATGACACTCAAGGCCACTGACCATGAATCCATTCATGCAGAACAAGTAGGATCAGACATCTATATGACTATAAGTGAGGTAGCCCTTCTTGTCAAGCATCATAGAGGGTCTGGTCCTCTTAAGAGTATATAACACTGCTTTAATCTAATAAACAAATATATCTTTTCCCGGGTTTATTTTTTCTTCCTGTAACTGTTGCATGTACATAGTTATGACAAAAGAATATTTCTTTTTTATTGATTCATGGGCAACCTAACAGGAACTCGGTGGAAATTGATTAGTCCAGTGCTGTAGTTGCATCTTTAAAGAGTTCACATTTTTATTAAAATACCCAAGGATACTTAATCATATATCCCAGCAAGAGCTCTCGAGCAGTCTCTCAGGCTTGTCCTTTACGCAGAGGGTGAGTTGCTGGGAGATGCTCAAGGCGGCTTGAAAAAGGTTAATCACATGATAAAGATGTTTGATGAGTTCACTGCAAACAACTACACTCTAGTTACAAAAAAAGGACAGAAAATTCAAACCTTGCGAATCAAGCTTGTGGTATGTATTGCAACTTGTAAAATGAATTTCAAATACCCTAAATCTCAGCCATGTAAATCAACGATGCTTTAAAAGAAAATATATTCTGCTTGTTTAAAGTAGATTGTCAATGAAGAAAGTAGAACTGATTCTTTTAAGTGCATATGAAGTTAGTTAAGGGTTACCTTTTGCACCTCCCACAAACGTTCTTTGAGATATCGATAGATTTGGAATGGCGTTTAAATCTAAGGATTTTTGGTATTGGGATGGTGATGAGATTGGCAAGGCTTACATTACACCACAGCTCTTGTCGATGCAACGATACCAGTGCTTATAAAAGATATCATAGCTATGCCGAGTTGTTATCTTGATGTTGGGATAGACTTGACAAACTTTGACTGTCCAAGCCTTCCAGCTAGGACCATGACCAAGCTTAAGGCTCTTGGTCTCTAGAAAGTCTGCTGCATGGCACATTTCGTGAGCAAGCGTATTAAATAGCTTGTGATAGGTATCGATTATCTTTGTTGCAAGGCTAATGTAGCCGGAGTACACGCCATGCCTGTCTTTGGTCCCACGGAACTGCCCCGCAGTCTTGTTAAGCGTCTTAGCCCAGCGAATTTCCATACCTGAAGGAAGAATATTCCCCAGAGCACGGGCATTGATGTCCTTAAACAGAATCTTGGCTAGATTCTCTCGTTGCTTCTTAAATTGGGAAGCCGTCATGTTGGTCAAATCAAGGTGTGTAAGTTCGCGGTAAGATAAATCCAAGCCAATAAGGTTTGTTGGCTGATTTGTCTTTTTAAAGGAATTCGTCTTTGGCTTGACTACTGCTGATTTAGAGATTTTATCTGTGACGTGTCGATGTAAATCAGAGCAATCTCCTAATACATCGCTTGAGTCAGGGCGAGAAGGTAAATGTGAGCTAATCTGCTTATTTGGCTGATGTCTCTTTTTAGGGGGAGCTACTTCTGCTTCAGTGGACCTCACTTGTGGACTGAGTATCCTATGTATGCTTAGGCATTGCTCTCAAAATTTGAATACAGTAGTCTTAACTTATTTGATGCATATCCGAAAAAAAGGTGGCTATGTAAGATCTAGTAATAATAGATTCAAGGCCATCTGTAAAATGAAAATAATAACATTGGAGTTATTCTAGCTAGCAATAGTAAAATTGTGGTTACAAGAAAAAAGAGGTTGCTTATCAAGCCTAATTCTTGCTCTACAGGTTTTACGCCGCACATTTTTTTGCCGACTATAAATGTGAATTAAAAAAATCTATAGGCGTAACTACTACCTTTCTTCTACAAGTTCCGATTCGGAATCGCTAGATAAAAGTATACAATTATCACTAAGCATTTCATTCTCAGATACATCACTTGATAGCACAGCTATTTCAGGCTGGTTACTGTAGAGTCCTACTAAATGTATAATTAATCTTTGACTTCACTCCAGCGAACCTTACCTAAGTCAGCCGCTGCAGGGGAACTTTCGGTTACTAATAGGAGGTTGAGAGAAGCACTGAGATCGAATAATTCAACAGAAGATTCTATCTTCAGATCCAAGGGAAGCTTGTTGGTTTGAATCAAACATAAGCCCACTCTGATTAAATATCTAGGCTCGTTAGTTCTAGGTAAGAGTGGTGGATTTCTCATCAGAAGTCAAAAGCACTTAAAGAGAATGTCACTTATCGAATCATATAGTAAAGCCATTTAGCTGGATTAGCCATGTGCATCAGTCATCAAGCCCCAAAATAAGTAGGAGTTCAAGCAAAGAAGTTAGATTAATTTCAAACGTCTATAGCAATATTTAGATGAGGCCATTAGTTTGAAGTTATGAATTTGTATATGGGGTAGCCAATTTACTAACCCTAAGGTCAAAGCTTTTAAGATTTATGATTATCAGGTTCAAAGCCAAATACCGCCCAATACCTCTGGAAGAAAGCTAGTATAAAGCAACTGAGAAAAATGTAGATAAATCATAAAGAAATTAAAGGATTGCTGAAAATACCTAAATAATTTTGAAACTCAGAAATACCTGACTTGCCTTGGATGTGACTTTGGTAACAAGCTCTAGATAAGTAAAGAACCTGTCAAAATGCTTTATCGACTCCAGCATTCAACTTGAATTTTATGCTGTTCTGGATCAAAATGACTTAATTTCGATCCAAAAAGGTTCGCTATTAATGTAATTAAACTATTTCCAAATCAAGTGCAAGCTTCAGAAAAGTTCACTACAGAATCAAAACCAATACAACTCCACATCCTTACAGTATTTTTGGCTAGATTGTAAGCTTCAAGGTTATGATTGGGAATTTGGTTGGATCTTTATTGGTGACTTGTAAAATAAAAATTGCCAACTCATAATAGGAATGTAAGGGAGTAGATAGAAAGCTTTTAGAAAGAAATAAGGGCATCAGGGGATAGTTGGAAAGTTTTTTTAAAAAAAATAACACCAAAAAATGAGGAGATTTGGAAAGCTCATTTTCACATTAAAAATTATTTTGACAGAGGAGGCAGGACAACACTGTGACATGTTAAAGGTTACAAATAGTGTCACGAGTGACAAACTCCTATTGACCATGCTTACTGGAAACCCTCAACTACAGGATTCAAACCCTGACACCCTGCAGGCTGCCAGCCTGCAAGACCAGCTGCCCAGCTGCCCACAGATTTTTGGGCTCAAATCAGAGCAGGATTTGACTTTGGAAAACCCTCTAAAGCTGGATGAATCAAAATCACCTACATTGACACTCCCCACATGAAAGGTTCCTGTTAACTCGATCAATCAGCAGGTGGGCCTAGCCATAGAACTCAAAATAACTCAGGCCTCCACAGAAAAGGAAATAGAGAAACTTCCCAATAAATGCAGGCCACCCTGAGATGACCAACCCCACAACCCAACAAGGAAATTTGAGTATTCTCAGTTTGAACCAGCCAATGAATTAACTCCCGCAATAGATACCACCAAGGACTGGAAAAACCTGGTAAACAGTAACACCTGGGCCAGAGAAATTTGTAAAATTTTTCCCATGGCAGACAGGCATACTTATACCCTGGACCGCCAGGAAGATGCCCATTGTCATTCTTGCAATAAAATGACATGAACCTTTGGTTTAACCAGGTTATTCCATATTTGATATTAGTTCTATTTCATCTACAGTTTATCTCTTGCGGTTCCGCACCTCACACCCAACATCCCCAAGAAGCCTTGGACCAGCTGCCTGAGCTTTACCGTCCATCAGGAGCTCCCTTTGGCCCAGTACATTTCACCAAGTACCCACCCAACCCGGCGTATTTGGAATTTACTCTGGAGGAAATCCTGATCCACGACCCCGAAGCTAGAACTAGAGAGACGGAGGTCCTTTACAGAGAAGGCACCAAAATCATCTGGCCCCCTCTGCTATTCTGAGACAAGTATAATTTCCTGCCCGCATATTTGGTTCCAATGACACCGCCCCTCACCCCGTGGCCCAACCACCTGCAAGAATCTGTTGCTGCCAATGAATCCACTTCCACTCAGATATTTGGAGTGATGTACATCACTCTTACTGGCTTGATAGATTCTATGGTACCTACCAGCTGACCTTGGGCTCTCCTGGGCAAATCATTATCTTATATTGTAAAGTTAGCCCCAATCTTGTGGTGGGCCCTTCCTGAAGGCCTGTGGGCTGTCCGCCTGCAAGTTCTCAGGAACCCCCCACAGGCTGGATCCCTGACAAACAGTCATAACTATGGCTATAAGCAAAACAGTGGCAAGTGGCAGATATCTTGAGTTCTTTGAGAGGCAAAATAGAAAATAAAAGCTATTTATCTTTTCTTGAAAACTGAAAGATAAAAAGGCTTAAGTGTTTATAGATAATATAATCATCATATATAGCATTCTAAGTGGTATCTAAACCAACCTAAGTCTAAGAGATAGATCTTTGTGCAAAAAAGAATGAATATTGTATTAATGTGAGAGAGGGTGGCTAAACTAACTAAGTTTGGCTCCCATCCTGGTGAAACAAACCACCAGGGTGCTGCCCAGTGAAGAACTGGGACAGCCGCTCAAAGAGGGGACCACAGGGAGGACACAGGAGATATTTGAGGGAAATAAGCATTTAAACCCATCAACACTAGTCCAGTGAGCAACCAAGGAGTGCAGGTGGGAGTGGGAGGGAACACCTCAGAGATCCCAAGTGGCATGGAATTGCTCTTGGCCAAACTGGGAGGGGAATACATGGGAGGCCTGTCCACCTCAGAAGCAGGCGGGGTGGGATCCATGATACCCAGATCCAAGTTGTCGCATATCAAGCTCTTAACCACAGCCTCCCCAGAGAAGAGGAGGCCACTGGGAAGATCCCAAAGGCTGGAGGGATCTTCTCCCATAAGCCGGGCAGAAGAGGAGATTTCCCCCCACAAGTCCAGGGAGGTAGACCATAGGAGCAGCAAAAATGGAGCCAAGGAAAATACCACAAATTTAACAACAAGACATAGCATAGTTGCGTTTTCCTCAAAATTTGGGTGAGGAAAGTACTTTTGTTTGCAATTAAAACAATACAAATTTGGCTTTGGGGAGGACCCACAAACAAGAGAGCAGACAGAAAGTAATGGTGGGCACTTCAGAGGGCTTGGCAATGTACCCGGGTGCCTTGCAGTTGATTGGAAGCAAGAACAGGTTTGAAATTAAAAAAATATATAGAAAAATTCAAAGTAAATGTAAGATTTTATATTGAAAATTACTAACAAACTCAAGTTCAAGCATAAACTTTTAAAACAAAAGCAAAAACACAAACAGCTATACACTGAGGTTTGTTTTAGGAGTCTTGGAAGATGGACTGGGTTCAAAGCGGGGTGGCAGAAGGTAAGGGTTATGATAACGACTAACACTTTTAAAATTTCTAGATTGATGGGAGCCCAAACTGAGATCCGGCCAAAGCTGCAAAAATTAAAAACAGGTGCAACATAAACCAAAACTTTATAAATTTGGAAAATAGACAAGCAGGGGACTGGGAGTCCCCTTGCTGCATTAAAAGGAATGAGTTGCAATTAAAAGTGAAACACATGACATCTGGCTCTGGATCCAATTGGCTAGAGGAAAAACTTTGCTGGATAGGACTAGGGAGACTGGAGGGTTTCATTCTAATTTCTGTGGTCAAATCTGATTGGCTGGAAGAGGTACTAGACATTTGGAATTCACTTGAGTTGTTGAGCATCAATGTGGCGACCTCTGATTGGCTAGCTCTAATGGTTTTTAGAAGTGGGCAACACCAGGCTAATAAGTAGTCTAAATTAACCAGTGTTTCTTCCCAGGAGGGAGCAACCAATGGCAAAGGATCCGCGGGGTAGGCTAGCACAAACTTCTCATCAACTGTGTGCACTAAATCCTTTAAAGAATGGAGGGGTTTGGCTGGCGTTTTTGGGCCTTTCTTGGTGCGGCAAGGGAAGATTGTGTGATCCAATGCCAGAGGTGGCAGTGAATTTACAATTATGAGGTCAAGGCAACCAGAGTAACTTTTAAATAAGAGTCAAGATAAATCCTGTGATTAAATAACAGAAAGCCACGTATTTGAATGCTTATAAAATACACCTGTGGATGTCAAAATTAAAAAGCTGTTTTCTATTTAGCAGGGCTAAACCCATCTTAATATTCAAATTTATACACTGTCATCCTCAAGTTCTTTTATAAGATATAAATAGTCTTATATAAACTTAGAATAAATTTAGATAAAGTGTTATCAGTACTGAATATATTTAAAACTTGCCTGACTTATTGCTTAAACATGATTGCTTAAAGTTCCTGGCCCCCTCCTTTGGCACTTGATAGAGAATCCCACTCTAGGCAAACCAAGAAGTATCCTGATAAGTCTGTTTTCTCTCTCTCCAAATTAGAGGATTTAGCCCATACAGTAAAAAAAGATGTGTTCAGGTATATTCCTACAGTTATGAATCAACTTCACTTAACTCATTGGCCCTCTCATAAAACAAAACCATGTCTAAATTGGTATCCTTAATTCTTGAAATTAAGCCTTTTGAAGACCTAACATTTTTTAATAAGAAGGTCACACATCACCACCACCAAATCTCCTCCTCCCTTCCAATGATGATATTATGAGTTCTAAAAATAGAGCTTTATGGTGTTTAGCTAACAACTTTTCAGGGGCCAAAGTCTCCAGGTTTCTGATATCTGGTGGTAAAATTTTGAAAGTCAGTTTGCTCTAACCAATGATTGTCATACTTGTATCTTGCCCAGCTCTCAAAAGTGATCAAGATGCCTAGTGCTCCTTGCTTACTCAGTGCTACAATAAAAGTTTGATATTTCACCTGGCACTCTCACCTAGAAGTTTAAACTAGAGCCATTTTATTTTCTTTTTATTTTGGTTTAATTTTGATTAAGTAAGGTTTTAAAAAGCCTTGTATCAGACTTTCATTGCATATTTTTTTAAGTAGGAAAAAACCCAAAACTGGGATACAAACTCTTGTATCTTTGCTCTGTGTCCCCCAACTGCCAATTCTGCTGCATGCTGTTCTCTTCTGCCTTGTTTTCTGTTTGTTCTTTTTCTACTACACCAGGACCTCTCCTTGTTCCAAAAGTCACTGTAGTACCAATATTTTGTGTTTAGATATTGTGTCTGCCTCTGGAACTGTACTGCCCTGACCCAAATTTACCAAGGAGTTCATTGCTTTCCATTGCCTCTGCTCTCCCAATAACCAGTTTTTGTAAATATGGGCTACTTGAGTTCATAATGTACTCTTTATCATATGCCTTGTCTGGTTTATCTTACACCTGATTCCTGACCATTATTCTCACTCCATTTTCTGAAGAAATATTCTATTCTGAACAATCTTTTAGACACTGTCTGTTGTTAGCCTGCACTACTAATAGTCAAATCCTCTCCTGAAAGGCAAGCTTTGGGATATTCTCCCCCTTGCTATGCTTAAGTGCTGCAACTGAACCAATGATAGTTCAGTATTTGATTGGGGAAGACAACAGTCCAATAGAAAGGACAGGAATGAATAGAATAATATGAACTTTATTTTAGAATATTGTGACTAATATACCATATGGGAAAAGCCACCAGGCCACAGGGGGTGGCACAGTGGCAGGATCCATGTAAGGTTTGAGGCCAACAAATAACTTGCGCAGGGATCAGTAAAGTCAAATTGGTAGTGCTCTTAATTAGGAGAAAGTGTCCACAATTTGACATTACCATCAGATTGATCAATGTTGTTAGATATGTTGGCAGGCAAGGAGAGAAACTTGATTGCAACATAAGCTTACTAGGCTTGCACCTAATGCTTCTAAAGATAAGGTTGTGCCTTTTTCATCTGGTTTTAGCTTCTTTTTAATCTGTAGAAGGCTCTGCACCTTTGGGGCACTCCCAAGGGTTGATTTTTGGAACCATCATATCAGTCTTTCACAGCTACTCAATGTACTTCTTGTGGCTCTCATTCTTTGAGGACTCTTTTGAATTGGCTATTCCAGCAACCATCTGGATTTTATCCTGATGATATTGCCTGCCAGGAAAAGAACCCAAGTTTCTGAGCCTAGTACCTGTTTTTTTACAATTTCTAGGGGATCAATTCACAGAAAGTTATATTTTTAAGTGCAATTTACCACTATAATAGGATAATATAAAATCAGGCTGCTAATGTTGAACTCAAGAAGAGTAAAAACTGCTGATTTCAATGATCTGACTACAAAAAATTGACTTTGTAGATGGATTTCAAGGCTCAGAAGAGCCGGACAGTTTATTGAATTATATTTGGATTTTATACACTACTGGGTCCAGAAACAGCCCAGAAAAATAAAGCCAATCTTGAAAACCACATTTGTAATTCAGAATACAGTGAGACTGAGTGAATAAGAGAAATTGTTCTGTTTTCCCAAAGATGAAGTTGAAACTGCTCTCAGAACTATTTTAACAGATTTTTATTTGATATATGGTAGGAAAGGAAATTTGGGACCCCTAAAATGCACCAAATTAGCCAAAATTGCTGAAAGTAACAAATCAAACAGTCTGTTAATCCAGATTTTCCTCAAGGTAGGAAATCAATTCAAAATGCATCACCAGGTCTGAAACAACCTTAAAACAATAAAAATTATGAAAATCTTTTGCAATTATACTTAAAGGCAGACAATTGTCTCCTAATCTTTTAAAAGCAACCAAAAAGCTGCCAAGATTTAACCAGCAAATAAGATCCTACCATTATTTGAAGATCAATAAAATCCTCCTCTCTTATGTCAAATGAGAAATTTCAGATGATATCTAGCCAATGAAAGAGTTGTTCATCTTGCTGTTGGTATTAATAAAATTAGTTAAGTTTATGCAGTTTGAGAATTATAGCTCCTCATGGGTCTAATATATATACATGTTTCTTTATTTGTACGCATTGTCTAACTGAGAGTATTTTTGTGAATGTGCACAATCATCCTGTCTTGATTTTGCCTATGTTGGGTTCAAATAGCTATATTGGCTTGAATTACATTGCCTTTTTATCCCATTCTTGAATATTCCTAGTTTCCTTAAAGAGAAGAGCCATATTTATTCCTTGACCAAATTTCATAATGATTTCTGCTCTATCTATGCTATGTCTATTGATCATCATATTTAGCTAATTCTGTAACTGTGCTGTATTAGCAAAGTTACAAGAGGAAATACTTTAGAAACTAGGTACTTGTCTTTACAGTAGTTTTTAAAAGCTATGACAACAACCAAAAATACTTCATATTTAAATGAAATGATTTCAGATTTAAGCAAAATCCAACTTTCAGGTAAAAATATACACTCTGTTAACAGGATTTATTGGCATTAATGGGCAAAATGAGTCAACACAGCAACAAAGTGCTCACGTGCAAAGCAAAACCATTCAAAATACAATCCAAAATACATAGATTCACAAACAAAATGGTGTGAGTTGACTTTTGGTGTACATATGTTTACTATGTGAATTGGTGATAAAATACACCCAAGCAAGGTGAGTCAAAACTCAAACCAAAAACAAAACACAATAGCAACTCACTACGTAAACAAAATCACTCACTCAGTGTCTGCAATGGATTGTAATAATGAATGATACCAAGGTATCTAAAATAAGACACAAGATCTGAAACATAAATTTTAAAAATATTGTGTTGGGTGTTTGAATTTGGCAGTAAAATCTAGGAAAATGGGTGGATTTTTTTTGAGTATTCTAAAATGGGCATTTTAAAATCAAAAACAACTAATAAAGAAATAAAAAATCTATAATTGGGATATTGGGTGGGAAAAACTCTAATTAAATATCCATATTCAGATAAAAGAAAAAATAAAATTAGGAAGTAACTTGATTGAAATTTATTTAATATTTTATTAAATTTTAAAATGGAAGGAACACAACACCAGAGTACCAATGCACCCATTGTGCACCGTGGTTGCGGTTGCCCCGCGGGTCAAAGAATAGAGTTAGTGCAACCCAAGTGCCTACTCAGGAAGGAGATGGGAGAGGAGAGATGAGAGTTCCATAGTGACACTGCACTGACACAGCTGGTTCAAGGAGCACAAGCTGCTAGGGTGCAGAGCATAAACCCTTGGGTCCCCAAGCTGACCCAGAAGACCACCAAGGTCACCACTACAAAGAAAGTTAGAAACAAGGAGGTAGAACTTACTTCATATGTATTTGACGTTGTGTAACGCCAAGAGTTGGTCCCGTCAGCCATGCTGGAGAAGGTGAAGCCTGTACTTGATACTAGCTATAAGCTCTACGTCAGTGATGGCAATCAGGAGGATGACAAGGAGCCCAAGTTCTATCAAACCAATGAGGGACAACTGGTGCTAAAAAAGGTTGTAGTCTTCTATACCAAGGCACCTATGCCCTGTGTTGTGCCCAATGCCAACAATTCAATCCCCACCGCTAAAAAGCCCACCCAGAAGCGCATCCCCAACATCAAACACATCATCCTTCTTAAGCTAATGTGGGAATTG
>QTSX02001228.1:0-13253 GCA_014839935.2 Entomophthora muscae | reverse complement strand
AAGAGTAGCTTGCCAAACCACATGGGAAGGGCAGAATAAGCCCCTATGGCGCAAGTCATAGATAGCCCAGCTGTACTACACAACTGGTGGTAGTTAAGGCTGGGTACAATTTTGAGCTTCTTGACAAGCTTCAAGGAGACAACATTAACAGGAGATCCAATGTCCAAGACAGCCTTGATTTTCACCTTTTGAATGGATATCTCCACACAAGTAGTAGTACAACCAAAGGGTGGGAGAACAGCCAGGATGCCCTGGGCCTCTGCTAGCTCTTTGTCCCATTTCCCAATCATACATCTAAAGCCTGGAAACTTCTTATAGACAGTCTGGAGAGGGAAAAACTGAAACATTCTTGAATACAGCGTCATCAACCTCAGCAGCTTCTTTGGACAACTATAGAAGCACCAGGGATCTCTTAGCTTGAGTGGGGTATGGATAAGAGACAACATCTTTGTCTTCAGACAAAGGCTTGGCAGTTGTTGTAGTTTTCCCAGAGTGTAACTTATAAGGAACTGCAATGGTTTTGGGAACAGCAAGTACTGAATACCCATAGGCGTCAGGATCATCAACATCTGAATTGTCCATATCAGAGTTTTCAGAGATGTTGTGGAACAGCAGCAGAATGTGAGGAGCCTCATTTTTAGCAGGCTCAGAGTCAGCTATGGATGGGGGAATTGAAGGAGACTGGGAAGAATTGTCAACTGAGAGCATCTTTGCCTCTATGTTGACTGTTCTTTTCCCGCCTGCTCCTTGGAGTCAGCTCATCCAACCCAAGGATTGGTGCAGACTCAAGAATGGTGACCTATCTGGCCACAGTTATGGCAACCTTGGTGTCAAAGAGGATTCTGTGATTTAATGGTGAGGATGTGAGGGCCACCAGGAGACAAACCAGAGTTAGAGGCAGCGCAATTATCCCACACAGCAGCTCCAGAATGGGTAAGGTGCATATCCTGCAACAGCGTCTTTATGCTCTTCATAGAGGAGAGCATAGCTTTGTGTGCCTTAAAGTAGAGACACAGAAGCTGATTAACCTTGGGGGCTTGAGCGCAAGCCATGTAATGTTTGTGCGCTGTCATTTGCCTGCTTTTTATCAGTTGCTGTCCTTCCATGTAGAATATATCAGACAATTCAGCTAGAGTCTCCTTTGGTTTGAAAGCAATGTGCATGAAGGCGTCCTTCTTCACTTCCAAACTAAGTTTACCACCAAATTTGTTGATCAGAAGCTTCTTAATTTCTTTCCAAGTATTGATGGTGGGTAACTTGGGTACCACTACTGTGACAGAAATCACTGGATAATATGAAGCTGTTTCTAAATGATGGGGAATTACCACCCAAATCCACATAGAATTGATTATTAGCCACCAACGCGGCTTCAGATATTTTTTTGTGAAATTTCCAATTGTAACTCCAGGATTAAGTAGAACCAGTAGTCCTAACCAGAGTAACCAAGATAAATGACCTGGGAAAGCATCAATGCATCTTCAGCGTAGAATTCTGGGCATTGAGAAGGGACACAATTTTCAGTTTCAAGAATGGGGGGAGGAGCTACAAAATTGGCTGACATGAAATTGACATTTGGAGGCGCCAACAACAAAGTTCCAGATGCTGGGCCCCATCTTCCTGAAATGATTTGGTTCATAATCAGATTGTACGGGATATACTGCAACCACCCAATAACAGGATGAATTTTTAAAATTTAAAATTTAGAACTTGGGATAATTGATTTTTATCAAGTAAATTTAGAAGGACTCAACTCTTAGAGTTGAAACAGGGAAAACTATTCAATATATATCAGAAAAATTGACTAAGCAATACCACCTGAGTCTTGACCTCCTATTCCTTCCACATTGTCAAGTAAGTATCTGGTCCAGGTCCCAAAGAACCCTTGTGTGACCAATTTCTGACAACCATGCTGATTAACCAGCTTGTATTGGGTGACTCTCATATTACGTCAATTTATCAACGTCAGTTTGAAAGGGTGAGCTGGTTTCAGCTGGCGGACTGGAGCAGCTGTGACCCATTTTTGATCAACTGTTTGGTTTAAATCCGTTAACTTGGTCAATTTTAATACAGGTTTTCCGGCCTTCTGAGCTTTCTTACCTGGATAGACAATACCCAGAATTATGGAATCTACTGTGACAACTACCTCCTGACAGATCAGGTGCAGGCAGGTTAGAATGTGTTCCTTCTTAACCTTATCAGAGGCTCTCCTCATGGCAGTTTTGTAGATAGTTAGGAAAGCTGTAATGGTAGAATTTTTGGGGTCAAAGACTTGTTTAAAGGTAGGTTTGAAATATGCTTTGGGAGTTGGAACACCATTATTTCTATTGAGTACATTTATGTGCAGGGAGAACTCTGCTTCAGATTTGGAGGGAGGCTGTCTGGCCCACAGCTGTCAAACACTCCCTTCAAGAGTAGTCAGGGTCTCAGCAGTGTGGGCACCTGTATTATTAGCTAAGGTGGTCTGCTTCTCTGTAACGTCTAGGTGTTGGCCCTGTGTTGTTATTACTTGGAAAGCTCAGCCAGTTAGGATGTAAGGAAAGGGCCCACTGAGAGGCAAGGGGCAAACCTGTCATTCACTGAATCAATTAATTCACTCAATTCTTGCACGTCTGTATCAAGTTCAGAGTGGTCTTGTTTCAAGTGGTCCACCATATTAGCTAAAGCTATCAGCTCTCTAGCACAGTAGATATGGGGTCCCTGACAGGCCAGGGCAACATCCATCTTTGTCAACAAACCCAGTTAGACTAGCAGCAGTCACCATCATTTTGTGTGAGGAAGTAACCTCTTGTTGTAACTCAGCAACATGAGTTGCCAAAGCAAGCACCTAGGGATCTGGCTGAGGTTCTTCAGCGGGGCATTCTTGACTGCAGGTGGACACTTGCAGCTCTTGAATGGCACCCCATAGCCCCTGTTTTCTATCTAACAAATTTTCAGATGGGGGAAAGCAGAAAATCTGGCTTTGGCATAGACAATTCATTCACTTGAGTCTGGAGCTTGGTAATGGCAGCAGTGATAGCAACCTGTTCCTGATCAAATGCTTCACCAAGCTTGTGAATGCCTTTGGCAGCAAGGTCTGCTACTTGTTGTAGTTGATCAAATGAGTAAGCACTGAACTCATTGAGCTGCTGCATCAGTTGTTTGAAATCAGTTAGATAGGTGTTCAGGGTGGAGTCTACTTGGGTCCTCCTGGGCTGATCTAATTGGTGAAACTTGTGTAGACACTCTCTGATGTATTCAGGGATGAACTGGCAATTTGCTCAATGGAATTGACCAAGCAGGTTTGAGAAGTGACAGAGTCACGCTGATTGTCTGACACCAAGGAAAACAGGGAGTGGTCAATTGTTGATAGGCAGCAAATTGATCCCAGCGGTTTGTGACAGCTCCTTGTAGGGACAAAATCTCCTGAACGTGGAGCCTTAACACCATTTGATGGTGGGCTAAGGCAGGTTATACAAAGGATGAAAATAGGTGCTCAGCAGAGCCAGCCACAGAGAGGAGATTCTGTGGAAATTGTGGAACCACAATCAATTTGTAGTATTCTGCTCAACTGAACTGTAGCTAGAGGCAAGGGATGGCCCCATCACAAGCTAACTCCAGGGCTACCGCCATGACTTGTTCCAAGGCAGGGGTACCCAAAGGGTAGGCCACTAGGTAGGGACCATTACCAAGGTTCAGCACAGTAGAGATAATAGGTGGGTCTGTAATGTCTTCCTTGATAGGAGGACTGGTAATTTCAGGTGAAGTTGGCTCTTGTATAGGTGGAGGCAAAGGACCTGAAAAAAAGGTTGTGAAAGGGATATTTGAGGGGCTTACAGCCCCTGTAGTGAGCATCATTTTTGTTGTATTATGAGGTGCAGCACAGACACACAACAGAGAATCCTAACCTTAGGATTGGATTTGTACTAAGTCTTAATTAGAATGGCAGGGAAGACTATGCTATTACCTTGTGGCCCTATTTGAATAATATCTGCTAGACATGGCTAGAGAGGTGCTAAAGTACGTGAAGACACAAAGACAAAAATGTGAATATATAATTTTTATTGGTGAATAAGAAATAGAATATATACTGTGTAGCTTTACCACAAAACAGTACATTAACGGTAGGATCACTTGCCATAAGCATGAGTGGGGCAAGTGAGTTGCGCAGAATCAGGAAACTGAACAACTGAATTTCACAATTTAGAGCTAGACTCATTTCAAAGGGCAAAAACAAAATAGAGAGATTATTCCTCAAAATAACCCATTGAAGGCAAAATCAAAACATGGTGAATGGCGGCATTCACAACATCTTTCTCACAAGACAGGAGGACAAAGAGGAACTCACTTAGGAATTCATAACCCTGAAAGAGGCTGCTGAGCTCAAAGTTTGTATGGTTGGGGTCATAAGAGAGAACAACGCTACCCAACAGAGTAGGGTCAGGAGCATATGGGACGGCAGGTGGCTGAGGAACCACAGCCCTGGCCTGCCAAGCGGCTGGTCTCCTGAGGAAGCCCAATTGGCACCCCAATCAACAAAGGAGGATGATTCTCCTGCGCAAACTCCTGCTACAAGATGAGGCTGCGGGGCGCTGGAAGGGATTAGTCACCACAGTGGTGGCCAAAGACAGCTCTGAACAAGTATTGTTCTTGTAAGCGCACAACAAACACCAACTGTAGAACTAGAGGTGGTGTGCCTCCTTGCTCTGGCAATTAAACTCCAGCCAACGTTCCTCTGACATGGTTGCCAGGAACTCTTGGTATTCTTCTTTGGTGCTGAGGTGGGAGGACACAGTTGAGAAAGTCATTATGCCTGACTCTCTTATTACCCTCCCTATTTATGGTCAAAAGGGAGGAAACGTGAGATTAGGCTGATTGACCACAAATAATTAGCCTAATCATTGCACACAGATCTTTACCAGTTACACACCGTTTTACTATCACTAGGTTAATAATCTATTAAGTGTAGTAATTATATGCTGTATAATCAACAGTTTATCTTAATTGATATGACAGTTTTATGTTGTGTAATTGTTAGTTTATTATAATAGATGCAACATTATACACTGTATTATCACTTGATTATCATTCCTATATGTGTAGTGATTATATGCTGTATAACTATTAGCGTGTTATAATTGATATAGCTATTATACGCTGTATAACTGTTAGCTGTTATAGTGATTATCATTGATTACCCGGTGTGTAATTGCTAGATCATCAATCATATCTCTCTCATTCCATCCTCTGGACGTTGTATCAACTCAGTCCCACCCAGCCTGAAGGGTGTATATGATCATATCAAACAAGTAATGTGCAAATGACTAGGAAATACCAAGTTTGGATTAGCAACTGCCAGAATTAACTCATTCTGCAAGTTGACTTACTATATGTTGATAATCAGAATTAAAAATACTTTAATGTCAACAGCATTGAAAAGTCAGAATTAAGTTTTAACTCATGCAGACTACTAAATGTTGACACTTTTTTAATAAGCAGAAACCTGTTTCCTGAACATTTTAATTAATAAAAATTAAGCTTCAAGATACTTTTTAGGGTAATGTGACAACATAGATTTTAAAAAACCCATAAAAAAATTATACATGAATATTAAAAAATTTCATAAAAATACACTTTTATTTTATTTTACTATGAAATTAGCTATCTTTACTATAATAAATTTTTCCCACTTATAAAACAAAAAAACTCAATACACAAAAAGGTACTACATAAAATTTCACGTATTATAGCAAAATATAGCAATCAGAAACAGTAATATAAAGTTTTTTCTATATTGAAAACTACAAAAAACATATAATTTACTAGTAAAATACCAATATAGGCTATATAATACAGTCTAAAGCATCAAACTATCAATAAAAAACCAATGATTTTATAGAAGCAGTATCATAAAAGATTAATGATTTATATAGAATAACTATTTATTTAAAAATATTATACTTAATATATAAGAACTATATAAAAAATTAGGCAATACTCAATAAATTTAATGAAAAGCTAGACTGTAATAACCTGGTTGCCATTAAGAACTGTGGCAATCTTCTTGATGTATTCCCCAATCTCTGAAAGCTTATATTTGGCCTTGACAACGTCCTTGATCTTCTCTTGATACTGTTTCTCTTTGGTGGTTCTCTTCTTCTTAGATGGGCGGTTCTCAATATCTCTGATGAATGAAGCAGTCTTCCCCTGTTGGACTTTGAGGTGCTCATAGGAGGTGTTGTATCTGGGCTTGATTCCAAAGGAGGACTTGATATGCTTATGCCAGCCCTCCAAAGATGAAGTAGTTTTCATCTCATCCTTAAGAAATACCTGGTAGCAGTTCCAGTTGGCTTTGGCTATGGGCTTGCTCCGGCGCTTGGTGACCTTACGTCCAATCCACTGTGGTTCATAATATTCAATGAAAGAGTAGAAGGCACCATCCTGTTTCTTGGCATATAGATCCTGGCATAGGAGCTCAAAGGCTTGTCCAGCATGCTCTGGCTTTACAAAGGCTAGTGCTACAAACTTCTGAATTAAGAACTTGCACTTTACTTATGTATCTAGACGGTGGAGCTTGCTGAGCTCAGGTAGACCCTTTAGTTGCCTGTTGACAACCTGTCAATAATGGAAAAAACACCCCTGTACCTCTCCATCAAAGGTATTTACAAAAGCGTTATACTGGGCAGTTTCATAGTCCATGATTATAGTTGAGGGACCAAGTGCTTTATCTTGAGCTTATTTTCTGCAGCAAGGGTGGCTTCATCCTTTTCATCATCATCTGGATTAGCTCTAGTGTTATGGCCAGGGGGACTATTTCTTTTACTGGGTAAGGCTTTGATGCCCTCCTGAAGGATTTTAAAGGCCCTTGTGTAGATCTCTTCTGTTGCCCCAGGAAGCAGAAAGTAGGCAAATGGGAGCACCTTGCCTTCAATAAGGGAATGTACAACCCATAGTTGGTAAAAAAAGGCAGGGGCATACTGCAAAGGTACCATCACATAACCAGGTCTCTGAATCCCTCAACTGCTCCAGGTTCTGTTGTGTAGCATAGCATAGCATATAATTCTTGCCTCTGCTGTAGGACCATCGTCATGTAAAAGGAATACCTCATCACCATTGAACATCTTTAACTCCTCTGTCAAGACTAACTCTGCTTGAACCATGGCTGATTTCTTATGGGGGACTAGGTCACAGTGGTAGGACACGCTATCTCAAAAACGCCATCTCAAATTTAATTTGAGATGGTGTTTTTTGCGTTAGTGATTTTGAATCACAAAAAATAAAAAACAATAAAATAGTTAAAATTACATATACTTTTATAATATGGCATCTCAAATTTACGCCATCTCAATTCCGTCACTTTGAGTCAGATTAATTTAATCTTATTTTGCTAACTTTATTTACATATGAAATCACTTAGTGTGGGGCGTGTTTACGTCATCTCAACTTTACGTCATTTTGAATTACGCCATCTTTCCTAAACTAAAATAAGTTAATACCTGAACTAAAATAAAGCCTGTGGTATAGTGCCAGAAGATGTTCCTATAGTATTAATCTAAGACACTTATAAAAGGAACAACCTAAATAGACGTCAATATGATAGTCCTTCTAGTGATTGTCATTGCTGGGTAAAAAAAACCAGTTTTTTATATATAATTTATAACTTTATTATACATAGATACATTGATAAGGGTTTTCTTAATAAATTATTTTAATAGTGATTTTAATATGGAAGGGGGTGATTATGCCATTTCAATTTACGTAACTTTGAATTCCATTAAGTTTCATATCACCCAATTGATTTGATGCGCACAATGGATAGGGGAAAATAAGGGGAAATTACCTATGACGTAAGGCTACACTATATCAATTCCCCCACTGCAATTCTTGCTTTCCACTTTTCAAAAGTATAGTTTCACGTCTAAAACCACTTAAGCAAAAAATGTAAGAAAACATATGAAAATTTGCAAATATATATATTTTTTGGCCTCCTCTAAACAACTGGGTACTTTTTAACCCCAGTTGTATAAGCTATTTTTTGAGAAATTCAAGTTTTCTCTTTGGCCTGGTTGAGGTAGCTCCACCGTAAATTTGTTAACTTAATATAAAAAATGGTCAAAAACACTATATTTTTGAGCTACGGCATCTCAATTACGTCACTTCAAAAACGCCATCTTGAGAGCAAGTTTTCAGTCAAAACTCAAAGTTTTGCCTACTTGCGTTACTAATAAAAAAATTATTTTTTCAAAAAAAACATTGAAATTTCAATAGTATATATTATTTGATCTTATCTACAATTCTATTTAAAAAATTGATACTTTTATATTAAAAAATTCTTTTTTTTCTCTTTAAAAACAGTCCCTAAATTGCTCATATTTTGATACTAATTCACTTTTAGATGCCTCCCAAGCCTACCACCAAAGCTGCGTCCAAGGCCTCCAAAGCCTCAAAGTCCAAGACCACTCCTCCAAAGGCCAAAACTACCCCTAAAAAGCAGCCTGCTAAGGGTGAAGCTCCCCCCAAGACCCCTACGCCCTCACCAGAGCCTGAGGAAACAAGCCCAACCCCTCCCCATTCTCCTTTTGTTTACTCCCTGTCAGACCCTCAAGAGAAGTTGTTAAACTTCAATTGCCATTCTGACCCCACTTCAGAGCCTGAGGATGAAGAAGAGCATGAGCCTGATCCTGGTGCTCCTGCAGATGAGCCAATTGAGCTCTGGAATCTTAATACCATCCATAATATATGCAACAGAAATGGCTCCTTTGCTGTGCCCCCAACTTACCCTACCAGCTATCCAATTATGACTAAGAAAGGGGGTGCTGGCTTTTTCCACAAGGGCTACAGCTTCAGCTGCAATGACAAGAAGAAGCCCATCTGTCAACATCACTTCAAATGTGATAACATTGGCTGTCCAGCTAGACTTCCCACCTATGGGTTCACTCAGTTTAAAGCCCTAACTATTGGGCATGACTGTGCCAAGCCTTTTGATCCTCTATATCAACTGATCTACTGGTTTCTTTGCCAGGTGATCCCAACTACAAAGGACCAAACTGCAACTGAGGCCATAAATGATGCACTTATTAATCTAAATGATACCCAACTGGCAACTGTTGGTGGCGCCTCAAAACTACAGAGATATCTCACTGACCAGAATATGCTCTGAGAACTGAAGGCGTCAGTGTTACATCAATTGACCAGTTGATTTTAACTGAAGAGAAAAAACTTTCAAGGCACAAAGAGAGATTTCTCCTTCACAATGATGGGCAACATGCCCCAGAGCTGATCATCTGCTTTGCTACCTCCCAGGATCTTCACAACCTTTTAAAATGCAAGGCCTGGCCTGCAGATGATACCTTTTTCATCTGCCCAAAGCTCTTCAGCCAGCTTTGGAATATCCATTGGCAGGTTGGAAATCTGGTTCTTCCCCTTGTCTTCTTTTTCCTTCCTAACAAGAAGCAAGAAACCTATGTCCGGGCTCTAACAATATTAAAGGCCAAGCTTGATGAGATCCTCCCCACCATTAAAGAGGAGCCAAAGGAGACTAGAGGGCGCAAGAAAAAGGCCCAGTCAGAGGAAGCCACCCCCATCAAGAAAAATCCTGAAAGCCTTCCATACCATGAATACCTGGTAGTAGATTTTGAGCAGGCTCAGGCCAATGCTTTTATTAGAGTCTTCAAGAGCTCCCCTCAGGGATGCTACTTTCACTTTTGGCAGGCACTCTGCCGCCGCCTCCAAAAGTGCTCTGACCTCCATGAGCTGGTCTACACCGAAGGCATAATGAAGTAAAGGACGTGTTCAACTGCTTTGCTGCCCTTGCCCTTGTACGGAAGGAGGAAACCAATGCCTTCTATGATGCTCTCCTCCGCCATCCCTACATTATTGCCAACCAGGCAGCCTTTGCTCCATTCATAGAGTATTTTGAAACTAAATGGGTTGGAGTGTTTCAAGGAGCACGCCGCATCAGAAAAGGCAGTGACTCAATCACATGAAACTGCTTTAAGTAGGTAAAGGATGGCCTAATCAAGACCACCTCTTCTCTTGAAGGGTGGTATAGTCAATTTGCCACAAGGGTCCAGGTTCAGAAGCCCAAATTCAACAAAATCATGGTCCATCTCAAGACTCAGCAGGCCATCTCTGCCCGCCTCTTTAAAACAGGCATCAAGACCAAGGATAATCCCCCAAGCAAACCAAAGCGGTGAAAAAGTACACTGAAATCAGCAAGGTGGTCCTTGCTTACTATCCCAAGGATAGCAAGCTTGAGCATCTTCAAGCCATCTCAGTTGCTCTTTCCACAAATGTTTGAGCCTATTTTCAATAAACACCACTCTATCTTCTCTCTTTTTCCCTTTACTTTTATCATTATTTTAGTTTTATTTAGTATTTGGTACAATTCTATGCTTATTTTAAAGTATAGTTTGTAGTTAAAATCAATGAAAATAGTTATTTTGGGATATTTTAACTTTTAGACTTTACGCAACCTTGTTGCTACTAATTGACCCCATTTTTTATTGCAGATTTGAAATTCTGAGGCTTTTTTAAGCTTAGAAATGTTTTTTGAATTTTATTTTTTGAGAATTTTTTAGGGTTTTTGGGGGGTTCAAAAATCTAAAATTTTAGAACCGTTTTTTCTTAGTCAAAATGCTGTAAATCAAAATGGCGTTTTTACTAGTGAATTGAGATAGCAAAAATTTGAGATGCCGTATTTTGAGATGCTGTTTTTGAAATGGCGTGTCCTACTGTCACAGCGTTTGTCACATATGTACTTCACTAACTGGTTGTGGTCAGGGATGAGCTTCAGGTTCTCATTACTTAGGTGTGTGGTGGCCTTAACTGCCAGATCAGAAGCCTTGACATCTTTGGAGACTGTGACCATTTGGTAGAGGTACCACTTTAGAAGCTTATCAATAAGATTTATTGGAGCATTGCATGTGTGCTCTCCTTTTTCACTAGTGACTTTATCCCATCCTTCTGTATTGATTCTGGCAGCACAGCTTCTATCTTCACATACATAATGCTTGCTTCTTCCTGCTCTCTTCTGATTGTTGCAATTTAAAACATAACCATCACAGACTAAACTTGCACCTCCTTTGACAGACATTAGAGGGAAAACCCGAGGGAACTTCTTTGGGAGCTTAAACTCTCCTTTGATGTTACATATATTGTGAACCTTTAGGGGATCTCATGGGCCAATTGGTGCTTGATGATAGTCAGACAGGTAATCATCAGGATCTTCTTTATTGATAATTGATGAGGAAGATGGAGGTGCAGATTTGTTGGGTGGTGGAGGGGAATTATCTGGAGTTAGATTCTTGCGCTTTCTGGACTGGGATGAGCTTGATTCTTTGGGAATCAATTCCTTTGAGCTTGATTCATCTGGGCTTGGATGGGGTTCTGGACTTTTGGGTATCTTCTTTCTTTCTTCCTTGCTTGTTTATTGGAAACTCATCTCCTTCTGATTGGTACCAGCTTGGAGAAGAGAAGGGGGCAGGGGAGGGCTCTTTGCTTTCAGGATCTGGGGTCTTCTCCTTTGTCTTCTGTTTTTTGAGGGCTCTTTGGCTGGTTTTTTGTTGGGGTAGGGACTTTGGGCCCTTCCAGAGGCTTTGGGCACTTTATTGGTTGACTTGGGGTTCTTTTGTGGCTTCTTAGAAGATTTGTCCTACAATAATTAGAGTAGAGTTCATAAAGTAAGAATAATTATGTGAAACGTGAATAAAATTAAATAATAATCACTTGTTTCATTTTTTATTTTCTTAATTAAATAGTTTATAGAAGTATGGAAAGTAATTATAGAGCTAGTTTATTAGTAAAGAATAGAAAAAACCATGTTTAAATAAAAAGTCAACATTTTGGTAGTCACAGTAGTCAAAAATATTTAATTTAGTTTGTCAGCATAAAAAACACTTTAATTTTGACGTCAACATACTGACAGTCAGCATTAAAGTGGAAAAACACTATGTAAATCACTTATAAAGCTTGGTTAATATTTTCTGGAGTTAGTTTTTTAAGGCCAAAATTGATTTTTTTTAAATTTTTTAAAAAAATTAAAGAGTTGCATATGTAACTTATGAAAACTAAATGATAGGGATTGTAGAGGGAAGTCTGAAGTACAGCCCTGGGTACTTTGGCCTGAATTACCATACCATTGTATATGTGCTTTTTGTTAAGCGGCAGTGTTTTACTAATAAATAAGTGAAGGTGTCAACATTCAGGCAGTCAGCGTTCTTTTATAGCAACTCTCCTATTAAATCTTGCTTAAATTATGTCACTTTGTTTGCTTAGACAAAGCCCTTTGTTGCAATTTAGGCAACACGTCAATTTGACACAAAGTCAACATTATAAATACATATATAATTTCTAGTTTTAACATATGTGTGTTGGCTTAAGTGGACTTCCAGAAATAAGCTATAGTTTATCCAGTGAGTTTAAAATAACAGTAAATATCTAAATAATACAAAGAATGCTCTGAAAATTGGCATATGTCTTTGTTCAATGCTTATCTTAATAAATATTTAATAAAAACAGTAGTATAAAATATAAAAAGTAGTTATTTTTAGAATATTGTGTATTTTATTAAGAAATTTATGGATTCTTATTTGGGGTTGACATCCAGATATTACTTACTGTAGTCAACCTTAATGTAAAAGTACAAAGAAACTTACATTTTCATAGTAAATTATATTAGTTTTTTGGCTTAAAATTAAGCCTTTGTTTAAATGGTGTCAACATTATGTCTGTTCCTTTTTAATTTTGCAATTCTGACTTAATAATTCACTGTTAAAAATTAGCTTAGTTTTGGAAATGCCCAATTCTGGCGGATAAATACCAAAATAATGTCAACTTACTGAATGTCAACAAATTGTCTACATTCAGTAAGTCAACTTGCAGAATGAGTTAATTCTGGCGGTTGCTGTTTGGATCAGCATACTGGCATATAATTGGTTCCTTATTGATTTGGGTCAGCATTACACAGCAGATAATCTACAAGTCAATATTAGATCAAGTCTGCTATTATACAGTGTATAATCTCTAGTTCAAACTGTTGTATTTGTCAAAACCGCAGACTCAACCTGCCAGCAAGGTTCCAACCAAGCGGGTTTGTGACCCGCAATCCAATTACCCGGCCACTCAAAGCCAAACCTGGAAGTCAACTCGGATTACCAAATAAGTCAACATGAGCAAATGATGATCCCTCACGGTGGATATCTCAATTTGGCACTTGACTCATTAACAGGATCAAGCCACCCCCTCTTCCATCCAGTTGTGTGATCACCAATCATGTT
>QTSX02001227.1:0-13315 GCA_014839935.2 Entomophthora muscae | reverse complement strand
ATGCAAATTTAGAAACCAACAACAGAAACAAAACAATTAATTCAATCAATTTTAAAACACATTTGAAATTGATAAATGAATGTGTTTTATTCAATATCAAATGTGAAAACAAAAGCAAGCATAAAAACATAAATAACATATAAATTCTACTTCATTTTTGGATTACAAGGCTTCAGACAATGATAACAACAACAGGAATATTGATTCAGCATGTAAAATTGGCTCCAATCATAAAAATAACCAACTAACTGAAAAATAAATTCAGAAATCATCCAAACTGGGATATTCAGGGACCTAGTTGACCAATCAAAGCCAGTCCAACCAACCAAGCCATAGAGAAGTACATCACATCCAACCCCAGAAATCATCCCCAACCATAGTGAAGTACACATTGCAATGCAATATTCCAACCTGCCTCTTTCTTGCATTGCAGGCTGAAGCCTGCTGCAGTTCTGCAAGGCAATATTTCTCAAATCACTCTTGTAGGACCACCTGGTAACCACAATGTTCCCTTCATCACTTGATCTCAGTATTTAAACTGGCAAATTCTTCCCTTCCAAATTGCTCTAACAATTTTCTTATTCCTATCAAACCAATAAATCTATATTTTCAGCTTCTAAAAAACTTTGATTAGTAGAATCAAAGGTTCTCTCTTCAAACAGCATGAAGTTTATCTTCCTTTTTATGGACTTTTTTGCGTGTTAATCAGCTATGTGCAAGCCAATGTAAACTTAAAAAAAACTCCAGAACCAACTCCCACTGATAAATCAGAAGACTCCATTTGGTATTGTTTTGGACCACATAGCTGCCATGTCCCATATGTAGAAACAGCAAGATTCCCTCCTATTATCTACCCCAAGGCCCCCTGGTTGGTTTTGGGGTATACCAGTGTCTATTATCTCCTAAATTATTTCACTCCCTTCCTGGGGAGATTCCGCTTATTTGGTCATCTCCTTCACATTTTAATGATAGGGATTCCAGTAGGTCCACTCTAGTCAAATTCAACTTGGGTGCTCTCCTTCATTCTATTAGAGAGAGACTGCCCAATGAGTGGATCCCTGACATCAGGATTATGATTAATAAATTTTCAATGAGAGACTATGAAAACCCCTCTAGGAGACAGGTTTTTTGTTGCCATTTCTAATGAACAACAAAATTTTAGCTTTCCAAATTCTTTTAATATTTGATTATGGTATTCATTAATCTTTGTTAAGTCCCATCTATCCTAGAAGCCCCAAACATTTGTCCAATTAACAGCCTCAAGGACCCCCAAACCTCTGTTTTCTGTTCACCTGGTGTTTAATTGGTCTTATCCTTCCAGTGTATTTCTATTCAATCCAGCCTATAAGAATTTTACATTATAAATATCATTTTCCCCTGATTTTTTTTAGGGGCCTGTACCTGCACACCCTAACAAGCTTATTGTGACAGTTTTTGGAACACTATTCAACCCAAGTGTAAAAAGACTAACATACTTATTTACTAGCATACATAGGGCCAATAGAACTACCCCCTGCTCCTAAGCTTACCTGAGCACCCCTAGTCAGTGAGCCTCCCACAGTACCCACCAACAAACTACTAGGAATATCACACATCACTCTTACTGGTCTTGTGAATTCCATGATACCAGCTATGAGGCCCTGGCCAATAACAGGATACTCTCTTTCCTACTTATTTAAGTTATTCTCAATCCTGTGGTGATCTCTTATAGCTAATCCACAGTTTCACACAGGTGCAGTAACAGATGAATCAGTCTGTAGAATTTGGTACCCTGAAAGTTTGTTGCCTAATCAATGGTCATGTGTTGCTATTATTTTCCCCAGTTACAATGGCTAATGTTTTGCTCTTCAGGCTTTTGGGTGCTTATAAAAGGTACACTTATAGTGTACTGTGAAAGGATGAAAAGCCTAAGACCATCACTAGGGAGCTTCTTGAAGAGGGTAGCTGTTAAACCTAATGGCCTATGGTGCTTAGGAAGTGGGTTTGGTTGCTCTGAAATTAAATCCCATGCTAACTCACTGAAAGAAGGAGAAAGTTATATAAAATTGCATCATTCCATGTAAGGAATAGTTAGAAAGACATCAATATTTCCTTGTGCAGTGGATGAAAAGCATGATCTAGACCATCTACAAGAGTTAAATGGTGCTCTGTACTATTCAGTGTAAAATAGTGTGGATAAAAATGCTTAAACAATACCAGACCAAATTGGGAGGAAGGGCTCAACAATTTCAAGCCTCTAGAGGTATAATAGAAGGCAATCAGGAAAAATAAAATGATAGTAGCAGTTATAAGTTAAAATCCAACAGATAAGTTTATGATGATATCATAAATATTCCTGATATTAAGGAGCAATCTGTTTCTAAACACAACACCACAACATTCAGTACAACAGAAACCCCTAATTAGATATTTTCAGGGAAATGTGATAAAAATACTGGTGCAACCATCATGAAGAAAGCTCAAAATAAAAAAGAAGTTTGCATAAATTTAATGATTGACAATTTTCCTCCCTTGAAAACCAGGCCCAATAGGGGTTTTAAACCCCAGCCCTAAGGACCAAGGGGCTGGCCATGTTTTATTTGGGCTGAGCCCCCCTCAAGCTGAGGCCACATATGCTTTCCAGGATGAAGATACCTGTGAAACCTTAGAAACCACACCGCCCAATGAAAGACTAGAGAAATTCCCTAATGGAGGCAAAGAAATGTCTACCATTAACTTGATCAGTTTGAAGTCTAGCTTGATAACTAATCAGGATTCACCACCTGATGAAAACTCAGACCTGAAGGCTGTCCCCATGACTAAAACTTGAGAACATAAAGGGATGAGATATTGGTTTTCCCAATTACTGTCCTATTTTATCTTTTCTATTTTTCAGTTGAGTTACTGATCCTCTGGCCTTCCTGCCCCTCTGCCTGCAGTTTATTATCCGCCAGGAGCCCCATTTGCCCTCATCCATTTTAAAGAGTACCCTTTATAGCCTGAATACTATTGAAACATCTTTGATTACTCCCTCTTGGGAAATTACTGCCCTGAGTGATTCACCAAACAAGTCACCAAATGGCTCACCAACTAATCATTAAGTCAATGGCACGGCTATGATTTGGCCATCTATTACAGGGATAAAACAATCCAGATCCTAAGTAGAACACAACTTTAATAAGCCTTGTGACTTAAGAAGAACTTTCAGGAAACCATCTGCTTGGAAACATACCACCAAGCAGGTGTATGGCCACCGAAGGGTTCAGACCTGTAACCAAGGAACCAATGGGGATGGATACCATTTGCATATGGAAGAGCTCCCTGAGGAAACAATATTGCCCCAGGAGGGGATTAAATCTACCAAGGAGGAAGTAGGCTCCTAGGTAGCTAAGCAGGAAGGCCAAAGCCAAGGAATAGAACAAGGAGGGTAAAGCAGGATGACTGTTGCCCATACCATGTGGTTTCTCCATAATAGGAGGGTTTGGGGACAAGGGTGTGGTGATATACCATATGTCGGGTATCACTTGGCGCCACAGTTTATCAAGATAGTGAGGAGTGGCCAAACCAGAATCTTCTCTGGTTCCTAGGGATATGCTTGCTGCCAGGGCCTGTACAAGGAGCAACCAAACCAACCATTTATACCCAAATGGCTCCCATTTGGAGGACTTGGGTAATCTCATGGCTTTGGATTTCAAAATAAGGAAATAAGCAAGATAAAATCAATTAGTTTTTAAGAAATTTACGTTATTAACTGAAAAAACTAACATCTTGAAAGATGGAACCTTATATAGGCTTTCAAAGTCTCTTAAATTGCAGCTTTTAAAGGGGAATGGGGAACAAATGTTGGGGAAATTGTAGGAAAAACTTGGCAGGAACAGTCTTCTAAAAACAAAATAAAAGTAATTTTTAACATAAAAAAATCCCCCCCCAATGGATCCCCAAACAGCTAGGAGTTATTTACTCCAGCTGTTTGGGAACAACAACTTGGGGGAAAGCCCCTGGTGGTTGTGACAACCACCAGAAGAAGATAACCATTGGTTATACTGGTTAACGCCAAGTATGGCGCTTGACAGTTCCCTGATTGATTTCAAACGCAAAGCAAAAGTTGTAAAGACCTAATAATTGGGGAAGTATTCTAGCAAAATAAGGGACCAGGTTGGCAACTTGGAAGCCTGTGAGCGCTGTCACAATTGGATAGACCATCATCATCAGCCAAAAGACTTTGGTGTGTATTTTATAACGTCCAAAATTACCAGCAAAATACGTGAGTACGTAGGATACACAGGTGTACATAGCTACAGACTGGGTGGAATGGGACAATACCAGTGTGGGCCAGGAGTACCGTTCAGAGGAGTTGAGCTGTGCTGGCTCCTTTTGTTTAGTACTTGCCAGATGGATTGTTGAATGGCCCATAATGTTGATTATGTTGGTGGCCCCCAATCCCTAGGCATGATGTGAGGACAGATGAGAAGATTAGGTTATTCATCTTCTGGTCCTGGGAAAGGGCAGAAAAAAGCTTATTGTCTTGTTTAACTTCTTGTAGGGTAAATTTTAGATTGATTTATGTGATACTATTGAGGGGTAATTTCACTGAATGATAGAACAAACTATCATCAAGTGATTTGGCTTTATTATATACTATCATCCTTGGTGGGGCATGAATAATGCAAAACATTGGACATGGAACCCCAAACACTTGGTGCTGTCTGGAATTCCCTTTTGGGAGTGGGATGGGAATGGATTGGCAGGCAATGAATTGTTAATTTTGGCATTGCATGACTTTGGAGCTTCTTCAGGTACTTTCATGCAATCATATTCAACTTCTGTAGTTGATGCATTAATTGTCATGCTGGGCATCTTGTAAACCCCCTCCAAATTTGGTAGGTTCCAAATTTGGGCAGCAGTTCCTCCCATTTTTGGGTTTGGGGAAATTGCCTTTTAGGGATTCCTGATTTGGCAATTTCCCCATTTGGCGGGGGAAGACAGTTCTACTGTGGGAGGTGCGCTGTCCCCCGCTGGCTGGCTGGCGGTGGGCGCGCGCAGGCGAGCTGCCAGGCTTGGTGTGCGGCCTGCAGGCGGCTGGAGGCTGGCTGCGCGGTCCGCGGCCGGGGTATAAAACCCTTTTTTCCAAAATTTAATTTTTTAATTTTTGTTTCTTTGACCGGGTGTTTTGCAGCAGTTTCCCCCAACCAGGGGAACTGCTGCAATTTTTTATTTTGCTTTTCAAGCCTGATTGCATCCAAAAGATTATCTTGACACAAGGTGTTATCAGGAATATTCCTGAAAAAAGTGGGTTCAAGCTCTGAAGCCCCAGGCATAAGCTCTGATTGGTGCAGAGCTTGTTCTTTTGTTAAATTGCAAGTTGATTTTAAATTCAAACAACTAACTTTGAATAGGTGTTGTTAAGGCCAGAGAGGAGACCTGAGTTTGATTCCTGTTGTGTCACCAGAGCTGGTTTCCGGACTTGACAATTTAATGTCACAAGGTAATAAAGAACTGATACTACCAACTAATAACCTGTTTTAGGTCATATGGTAGCTTTTTGTGTAGGTAAGGAGTCATCAGTAATTATAGGACCTGAGATGCCATTGCTGTCAGGAATGAGTGTCAAAGTGTTCCTGACAGGAACATTACTCAGATAAGCCCCTGAAGTACATGGATAGTATGTGGCTTTCCATGATACTATATATTATCCCAAAACCATATCCAATAAGGTATCATTCTCCTCTTGATTTTCCCCTTTATCTTGTTTATTATACTTCCCATAAGTATATACTTGACAATACAAATAATATACTCTTGAGAAGATACTGGAAAAAGATCCCTTGGTCCGCATATAATTGTTGACTAGATATAATAGACAAGATCCTTGGCCTATAACCAAGCCCAGACTATTCAGAGATAAATACAAATCCCTGTCTGTATACTAGTTGACATGGAATTGCCAATTACTTCCAAACTGATGCCTGTGTCTGTTCCTGAGCTTCCCCTGGACCACATAAATAAGCTGTTTGAGATTGTGTATATCACACTCATTGGAGTGATTGACACTATAATCTAGCTGCTGGCCTGTGGTCCTGGGTAGAGAAATTGATGTCTTACCTTATTAAGTTAGCACCAATCTTGTGATGGGCTCTGCCCACAAAACCTGTATCCTGTGTGTTCCCAGAAAACAAAGGACTGGCTGCCCAAGGTTGGTTCCCTGACAATAAAATACACCAAAAAATCCACACACCCCACCAACCCAGGTACCAACCACTCTCCCACCAGCGCACCCACTCCTAGTCAACCAGCTGCCCACTGCCTAGCCCAAGGTCCCTAAGCCAATCTGGGTCTTGTTGCCAGAAATAAAAAAAAACCCAAAAAGGAGTTTGGGAATGCAGAATATGTATTTTTAAGATTCAAATATAGGAATTTATCAAGAAGGTAATTTGGGAAGTCCCAGTACCCAGCCCTCTAACCTATCCTGGTCAACTTGTCCCAATAAGGCAAAACCAGGTGACCAGAGTTCAGAACATGAAGAGAAGTTCATGCCTGAGACCTAAAATTCTTAGATTGGCAATAATTCACCACCCAGCCAAACAACTTTTCAGGAAATGAACAAAGGCTCACCAAGAAAGGCAAGCCACACCCAAACCAATAAATTGGGTACCCCAATTCTTTGGGGCAGGAAGATATTCTGTCGCTTTTTTCTGTTGACTGATTTTCAGTCAAATTTAATCAAACTATAGTTGTATTCATGTGTTATTTTTTTAATTTTACAATAAAAAATAAGAATATGATATATCTACTAATAAAAGCTATACTTTATATATAATTATTTTTTATCTTATTTTTTTTGTATTTAAGAGGCATAATTTTAAATATTTGCCTTTTTAAAAGCTAGTTAAATTAAATTCTACTGCTAGAAAATAAAATAAGAACATAAAAACTTATAAAGAACAATTGCTATTGAATAGAATTTCTTTATTTTGTATTTTATTTTTCTATTGTTGCAAAGTAAAAAATTTATATATGAAGAAAATCATAATTGGATCAAATTTGACTGAAAATCAGTCAACAAAAAATAATTGACAGAATATCTTCCTGCCCCAATTTTTGTTGCACCCATACTTTCTCTTACATTAGAGAAAGTACAGCAGTTTTAAACCTGTTAAGATAAATGAAAAATCTCAGTCTAAAAACAAAATCAAAGTGGATCCAAATATATTGTATTTTAATATAAATTCCTTGATTTTGATTTTGATTTTGTTTTTAAACTGAGTTGTATATGTTTTTAGACTGAGATTTTACATTTATCTCAACAGGTTTTAAAACTGCTGTATAAATAAAGTCAAATTCCTCAATGATAGTTTGTGCTATTTTTTAGTGAATATCCTCCTCAATATTTATCACATAAATCAATCCTTTACTTAACTAGAGCAAGTAAACTTATCAAACCAATAAACTTCCCCAATTTGAAGATAAATTATCTCATCTTCACAGCTGTTCTCATAGATTGTCTTGGGATTGAGGGTATCCATCAGACCTGTGCTCATTTTGGACCTGAATCAAGAGTCCCTGGGGGTTATCATATCAGGAGCCACCACAAATCAACTCCTTGTATTTCATCTCCTGGGCAGCCTTGGTGGCATCCCACTTTAATCCAGACCTGAAAATATATATGTCCCTCTAATGCATCCTTCTGTACCTTGCCAGCAGTCTCAGACAATTTTCATCCTTTTCAAAGCCTTCTGTTGTATTATGAATAGCTATCTTATTGTCATCAGCTTGACAGGGTTCCAACTGTCAAACTTGTTCCCTTACACCACCAAAGTTCTACCCTCAATACTTTAGTATTACAGATAAAGTATATAGCACCAGCCAATGTACTTTAAAGGAGCCAGCAGCAAATGAAAACAACACAGAAGATATATTGTCAGTAACTGGGTCTAAAAGGCCTAGGCATTCCAACATAAGGGTTTCAAACTTCTTCTATTAAATTTTTATCAGGGATAATGTAAGAGAGGGGGGCTAAACTAACTAAGTTTGGCTCCCATCCTGGGGAGGACCCACCAGGACACCATCTAGTGCAGGACTGGTATGGCCGCTCAAAGGGGCGTCCATAAAGAGGACATGACAGATAGCTGGGGAAAATAAGAGTCCAACCCCATCAGAATCATTCTGCCAAGGAGCCAGGGGAGTGCGCCTGGGGGAGGGACTCTTGAGTGCCCTAGCCTTCTTCTGGGACCAAGACAATTGGGTCCTCAAAAAGGGGGCATAGGGCAGGGCACGTCTGGGGGAGTAGTGGGGGCAGCTCCAACAACAGGGAACTCAAAATCATCACAGGCAAGACTTCTCATGACATTCTCACTGGTAGTGTAGATCTCCTAAGCGTGTACAGGAATGTCCTCAAAGATATTTAAAAACTGGTAAGGGTTGGTACCAATGTGGAAAAAGGAATCTGAGATACGGCCCTAAAGATCTGAGGAGGTAGACTATATCATTACCAATGCTGGTGCCAAGGTAAAAACCACAGATTTGAATAGGGGCACCAACATTCTTAGAAAACCAAAGAAAATTGTTCACCAAAGACCCAGATGATTCTATAGGATATTGTTTTTTAGACTGGTATGGGAGACTCCACGGTAAGTAGAATGACTCCAAATTGCAGAAAGAGGGTTGGGAACAGCAACTGAGAGCAAATAAGTTGGAAAGTGTAATGGAAAGCTTTACGGAGTGTATATGAAGCGTCAAAGCAAGAGAAAGCAAAGCAAAAGTGAAATTGAACTTAAAATAGGTAATTATATAGAAATTATCACTAATTTTTAAAATCAAGTCAAATGCTTTAAAGCAAAAGGGTTAAGCTTTAACCTGGACGTCAACAACGTAGATTAGACCTTCAGGAAGCTGCTGGAGGACCCAAAAGCAAGGGGATAAGGTAAGGAAGGACAGAACTTCTACTAAAACTTTAGAAAATTAAAAAGGACCAAGCAAAGGCCCCTGAAATCAACTAGAAAATTTAGGTTTGAAAATTCCAAACTTTATTTGTAAGAATGAGCAAGCAGGGAACTGAAAGTCCTCTGTCTTGCTTTAAGGGAGGGGTTTAGAATTCAGGGGTCACCTGACCCAAGGCGTGGATCTGATTGGATGCAGGAGAAATTTTGCAAGGTGAATCCAGTGAGTTGGAGGGTTTTGCAATAATTTCCGACTTTGACTCTGATTGGCTAGCATTGCTGGGGTGATTTGAATCAGCATCCAATCCAGTTGGATTGGAATTTGATGAATTAGCACTAGTGCAACCTGATTGTTTAGACTTAATTAATTTCAAGTGCAGTTGAGCCCATATCAAAAAATAGTCTAAATTAATCAGAGATTCCTCTCAAGTGAGAACCAAGTTCAACACATTGGTATTTATCACCTGGGAAGGGTATGCTAATACAGATCTCTCATCAATTTTATGGGCTAAATCCTCAAGGGAATTAAGGGGCTTGGCTAACTTCTGAGGAGATTTCTTGGTGCAATGTTGGAAGATTGTCCTTATCAAGGCCAAAGGGGGAGTGACTTTACCAAAAACAATTTTTGGAAGCAAGTTTTTAGAAAAGGGGATGGGGAAGTTTTAAGAGATCCTGGGTTGGGTAGTGGGGAGGTTTCTAACACTTATGATTGGGTAGGTAGAATATTTTCAGCAGTTGGGGAGCATGTGCTGGAATTTGGTTCATTGACATCATGATTTGGTAAATTTGGCAATCAGTAGACCAATCACTAACTTTGCTAACTAGTGAATAGCAAGTGATTGGCTGATAAAATTAATTGGCAGAAAGAGTGAAGGTCCAGATTTTGGGGGGTATTTGGGTTCTCCCTGCTTCAAACTATTTTCTGTCAATAACAATTCTTAAATCATCCAATGTATTCAAGGGCTTAGCAGATTTTCTTTATTGGCTTCTGGTTATGCAGAGGCATACTATACTTACCATTTAGCATTCTACTATAACACCATCAATGAAAGCTCTCAGCATCCCAGGAAATGCTAAGAGATGTTCTGAAACATTTCCAGATGAAGTTTGCTACAACAGCAAAAGAGGATAAATTCTAAGAAGATGCTTCCTAAGCCCTTTCAAACATGGAAAAGTTTGGATAGAGCTTGGAAAAATGCTTCCCAAAGTGAATTGCTACCCAGGCAAAGTATTTTTTTACCTCAGGGAGTGCCCGGAATATTCCCAATAAAACAAAACAAAAGAACATCATTTGTAGTGCTATGGATCCAGAAAATCAAATAGATTATTTTCAGCAGTTTCCCCTGATTGAGAAACTGCTTCAAAAAACTCACTGAAAGAAAAAGGATTTATAATTAAAATCCTTTTAATTCAGCCTTTTATAGGCCAGCTGCACACTCAGCTAGCCACTGCCAACCAGCGGCTGGCAGCACACTCATCACAGTTGGGCTGTCTACCCCAGGCAAATGGGGAAAACCCCAAATTGGGAACCCAAAAAAAGAATTTCCTCAAAGCCTAATTTGGGGGGAACTGCTGCCCAAATTGGGAATCTACCAAATCAAGAAGATACTGACAAGCTACTCTACGGTCAGTTTCATGAATTAGCTGCAAGTAATGAATTTGGATGCATGAAAGCATCTGAGTATTCCTCATTCCACTGCCAGCCAGGAATTAGCAATATATTGCCACCAGATCTTCCCTAATGTCACCCCAGAAAGGGAATCTCAGACAACACCAAGTGTTTGGGGTTCTCTGTTCAATTTTTTTACTATTTATGCCCCACCAAGGATGATAGTATATAATAAAGCTCAATCACTTGATTATAGTTTGTGCTATCATTGAGCAAATTACCCCTCAATTTTTATCACATAAATCAACCAAGACTTTTACCCTTCAGAAAGATAAAGACACTGAGATTTGTCTGCCCTTCCCCAGGACTAGAGGATGAACCACCTTATATTCTTGGCTGTCCTTATAGCCTGCCTTGGTATTGGGGGCCATCAACACCATCAACTGCATTGGTCATTCAATAACCCAAATTATAAGTGCTTTTAAGAGGAGCCAGCGCAGCTCAGCTCCTCCAATCATTATTCCTGGCCCACACTGGTTTGCCCCCATTCAACAACATCCATAGCTGTATATACCTTTACATACTATGTACTTAATTACTTTGCCAGTAATTTCAGAAATTTTAATGTGCATACAAAGGTGTTCTGTTGGGTATTGACAGTATACCCAATTGTCACCTCACTCACTGAGTTCCAAGTAGCAAAATTGGGACCATACCTTGCTAAAGTACTTCCACATATATTAGGTATTTACAGGAGACGTTGGTAGATCAGGGGAACAGGAATGCTTCAGATGTCAAAGCTTTAACACCATACTGGGAAAATGTTGCTGTCTCTATTTAGGATTCTGGTAACGCTGTAAAAATTAAAGCAAGGCACTTTAATATGGCTTTCAAATGGATCACTGGATAAGTTTGGGGGTCATTTTTACTGATTAAAGTCATTGATTAAAAGGCATAAGGCTTAATAGGAATATATAAAAAGTATTATAGACATGTTTTAGGCTTTTCTAAGGTAAGACTGAAAGCTTATTATATGCTAGGAAAAAGGCAGAAAAAATAGCTTAATCTTTCTGAGGAAGCATCCAAAAGCAAAAACAACTGAAACACAGGGATATATATCATATATCAAATGGTGGAACTAGAGGAAGACTGAGAAATTGAACTTGATATCTGAGAGACTTAACAATTGATCAGTAGCTGGTATGTTGAGGCCAATCTATTAAAAAAGACCTCAGAACCACAGCACTGTGAAACTGTAGGGCTATAGTATGATATACTACACAAAAGGTCTTGAAATAGATTGCCCTTATGTGATTTAATAAAAATAGATTATAGCTCTTCTCAAACTTCTCCCTCAATCAGAATGGAGAAGCTCCTCAACATCTATAACCCTAATGTGGATCAGATGAATCAGTATAGGCAACATTTTAGGCAGCTGCTGTATAACCAAGCACCAGATGTGAAATGTTTAAGGCTTAAAAGTTTATGAAGCTTTTATCAAGGGACCAAAAGCTTCTCCAAAGAGAACTTATAGAGTTATTCAAGGAGCTGTACCAGCTTCAGGATGATTCAATCCCATGAAGACACAATAGTGTGCACAGTAGATGCTAGGATGTTTTTAGGGAAGTTGGTAGAGGGTTTCACTCTACGGGCACAGTATAATGTCCTTCATACAAAACTTTACATCTAAAGGATGACAAGTAACCCAGCTGGGCCCTGGTTTGACTTAGGGTATACCTTGTTGGCCTCTGGAAAGAAGAAATAACATATAACCTTTTTCAGCAGCAACATAGGAATCATGTGTTCTACTTCCAAAAAAAGATACTTAAAGAAGACTTTCTAAATGCACAGAAAGAAAGATGAATGAAATATAAGAAAAAAGGATGGAGTCAAAAGAGATGAAGTTCCTCTCCAAGTTGAGAGATTCTGAGTAAGAAAAATTTAGGTAACCAACTATGATTATAACAAGCAAGACCCTGGCCTGAGAAGGCCATGAATCATTGTGGAAATCAAACCCAACAACTCATACAATATCAAAGGAATTGTGTTACAATGGTAATAATTTCAAAGCCCCAGGCAGGAATCAAACCCGCTTCTAGCTGCCAGGTGGGGCTAGCAGGCGGAGGAGATTCACCTGCACCTGGATTCACTTCAAAAAGCAAAAATCCAGGTGCAGGAACCATTCCTGCCCTGGTGGTAGCTGAGGGGCCCGCTTTGGGCCCCAAAAGCTACGCCCAAGCCTTGGTGGGTCTGGCTGGGCCTGGGCAGGCTATTTTTAGCTGCCCAGTAAACCCAGATCAAGCCCAACCTCCATTAAGTAATTTGGGGTCCCCAATTGGGGACCCCTTTTTTAATCAAGTTCTTTGGGCTCAAGAGAGCCTGTCAAGCCAGTCCAAAAATGGTGATCAAATTGAGAAAACCCCAAAACCCCAGAAGCCAAACCTGCCAAAATCAATGACCAGCCAAGCCAAGATGGACCATCAGAAAGCCAAACAACTGTTCCTGAAAACCCCAAAAATAACCATGAAGCAGCCAACCAAACAGCAGAACCTGAGATGCCAAGCCTTGCCATACAGATAGCATCAGAAGAATACCCAGAGGCACCTGCATGTGAGTAAGTATATAAATCAGAAGCACTTGAAAAAGGTTTGTATTGTCATCCTTACCAAATAAAGTTGTTATGAACCTTTGGTTCATCAATCTGTTTCCATACCTATTTTTGATACTCTTTCATCTGCATACACCCAAGTGTCAGTACCCATCTATTGGGATAGATAGTCAGACTCCAGTT
>QTSX02001226.1:0-13396 GCA_014839935.2 Entomophthora muscae | reverse complement strand
TCACCAATCTTGTTACTACTATCCTTGATTCACATGAACTATATAATCATTATCTCTCAATAAAGATTATTATCTAGTTTCTAAATATTTTTCCCTGTGTAACTCTGCTAAAACAGCACAGTTACAATATTATCCCCAAGAAGCAGCCTGTTAAGGCTAAAGTGCCTCATATATCTCTCATACCCTTATCTGAGCAGAGGAAATCAGCCCTCTCCACTCTCCCTTTGTCTACTACCCCTCAGACTTCCAAGAGAAGCTTTTTGAATTCAAATGCCACGCTGACCCCAATTCAGAGTCTGAGGAGAAGCAGAACATTAACATGAGCCTAATGCTCCTGTGGATGACCAAATTAAGCTGTGGATGTTAACAGAGTCCAAAATATATTCAACAGGAATGAAGCCTTTGCTGTGCCTACTACTTTTCCTGCTAGCTACCATATTATGTCAAAAAGAGAGGCACTAGCTTTGTTTATAAAGATTACAGCTTCAACTGCAATAAAAAAACCCATCTGTCAACATTCCTATAAATATGATACTCTTGGCTGCCCAGAAAGGCTTACAAAATATGGATTCACAAGATTTAAAGCCTTAAAAATTGGCCATGACTGCACCAAGTCTTTTGATCATCTCTATCAACAGATCTGGTGGTTTATTTGCCAAATCATCCCCACCACCAGGAAAAAAATCTTAACTAAGGTTATCAATAAAGTCATTATCAACCTCAATGACCCCCAACTTGTCTCTATTGGTGGCATTGTTAAACTACAGAGATACTTCACTGATCAGAGGTATGCTCTAAGCACTGAAGGTGTCAGTTCTACATTAATTGATGAATTGATCCTAACCAGATAGCAGAAGCTATCTCACCATGGAGAGTGTGTCCTTCTAAATTATAATGATGCTACTTCAAAGGACAGAATAATATGTTTTGGTACCTCCCAGGATTTTCACAGCCTCTTCAAGTGCAATACCTGGCTTGCAGGCCGTATTTTCCCACCGGCCCAAAGCTTTTCAGCCAGCTTTGAAACATCCATAGGCAGGCTGGTAATCTATTAATTCCCCTAATTTTCTAAATTTTTCCTAAAAAAGCAGGGCACATGTGTATGATCTCACAATTCTTAAGAAAAAGTCAAACAAGATTTTTTCTACCATCAAAGATAAGTTCAAGAAGACAAGAGGCAGCAAGAAGAAGACCCCATCCCAGGAAGAGGACATCACCACCAAAAGCAATCAGAGAGCTTGTCTTATCACACCCATCTTGTGGTTGATATTGAGCAGGCTCAGGCAAATGCCTTCATCAAAGTCTTCAAGAGCTCTCCCCAGGGATGCTACTTTCACTTATGGCAGGCACTCTGTTGCTGCCTCCAAGAGTGCTCCCAACTACACAAGCTTATCAACACAGAAAGACTAAAGAGGCTAAACACATATTTACCTGCTTTTCTGTCCTTTCTTTATTTATAAAAGAGGAGATAAATGCCTTTTGCATTAACATCCTATGCCACCCCTAAATTATTTCTAACCAGGCAGCTTTTTCAGCTTTTATTGAGTGTTTTAAAGCTTGTTGGATTGGAGTATTCCCAAGAGCACGCCATATTGAAAAAGGCAGTGACTGGGTTAAGTGGAGCTGTTCCAAGCAGGTAAAAAAAGGCCTTACCAAGTCCATATTTTATCTTTATGGGTGACACAGCCAATTTCTAACTAGGTTCAGAGTTACAAAGCCCAAATTTGATCAAATAATGGTGCATCTCAAGACCCAGAAGGCAATATCTGCTGTCTGTCTGAAGCTGGGATGCAGAGCAAAGCCAACCTCCAAAGAAGTCAAAGGTATGAAACAGTATACAGATTCTTTGAGGTGGCCCCTGCCTATCATCTCAAGGATAAAGAGCTTGAGCATTTTCCAGTCATTCTTGCTGCTTTTTTGACCAATGTCTGAACCCTTTCCCAATAAAGTGTTCTTTATATCCTTCTTATTTTCTGTGAGAAAGAAGAGCTAAACTAACTAAGTTTGTCTCCCATCCTGGGAGAACCCCACCAGGATGACATCCAGTGCAGGACTAAAATAACATCTTGAACAGGTGTTCAAAGGGACGCAGCAGGAGATAGCTTGAAGAAATATGTGTTTAGTCCCATAAGGAGAATTTCAGTAAGCAACAAGAATGTACACTTGGGAGCATACTCAGAAAGCAAAAACAAATCCTGTGAGAGAAGCATCTCTTTCTCCTCTAGGAGGGGTGTCATTGAAGGTTCCTGAACCAGCAAGTAAATGTGATCAGAAACAGGCAAAGGGAACTCTAAATCATCAGAGGTGAAGCTTCTAATAAGGACCTCTATGTTTGTCACGGCTCATATCAGAGTCCGGTTGGGCTCCCACAGGGGAGGCAGGCTGGGCCTGAAAGACCATGTACACAATAGGCGCAATCCATACCAGGTAGTCGAGGGCAGTGGCCAGGGGGCGCCAACTCCCAGTATGGGGCACAGCTTGGTCAGCCAGCCCCAATACAGTGATGTAGACAAAACCTAGCTTGCTGAAATCCTGAGTGGGCAGTGCATCTGGGAAAGAAGGTGCAGTTGAAATCTCCTTCATGGTTGGTAGCAGATCCAAATGGTGTGGATGGAAATACTCAAGATCAAGGATGGGGGTGGTTCAGCAAAGGTAGCAGGAGTATAACCAGGTGGATGTGGATAGGCTAGTTTGTATATTGTGGTGGATTCACAAATAGATGCAAAGAAAATAATTAAATTTGAGCAAAAATAGACAATTCCTGCAATAAGATAATAATTTCTAGGCATAAACTTGTTTTATTAAGATGTCAACAGTGAGGAGGGCTTCTCTCCCTCACTATTTATACTTACTGTTGATTCTATGGCCTTTTGTGCCACCAGAGAACTGATGGCATCATTTGGAGGTGGATTTGTGATTTTACCTGGAATTTGCGCGCTTGGCCAAGAGGGTGAGCTCTCATTGGCTGTTACAACATGAACCTTTTGAATTTTGCAGCATGGTGAGTCACTACAGTTATTTTTAGCTCCTGCAATGGATTGATTGCCTGATTGCGCAATCAAACAGTTGCGTTCCCAATGTGCCATTTCCCGATAGGTAGATGGCCCAGATTTGTTAACAGGCTCAATGCCAGAGATTTGAGGATTGTGTGCCTCTCAAATCCTGGGCCATTTGTTAGTGGAAAGGGGGGTATTTTGCCCTGGGAAGTGCTTTGTGGGGGTTTCCATGCTGCATGTTTAGTCACCTCTAGAGAGGCCACCTGACTGTCCAGGGCACTCTGGGCCCTGACACCGGTAGAGATCAGGTTACTGGCTTTAATATGAAGGTTATCAAGAAGGTAAAGAAGCTGAGATGAATATCCTCTTACTAGACAGCCTACAGAAAAAATAAATCCCCAAAGCTTGAGATAAGTATACCATATCAAAAGCAGAACAGGGAACAGAGTGAAACTTACAAACTTTACTACTGAGAGCAGAATTTTTGGATTTTCAGAGAAATTTGGATGACCTTGGAGAGGATGGGTGGGGATCAACAAGTAAAATCTTGGGGTACCAGGGGAATCACAGAAGTTTTTGGGAATTTTGATACTTGGAAGGGACTCTGGGCAGCTTGGGGGTCACAGGGGGGGCCTTTACTGTTAATCTTTTCAAATATGAAGTCATTTTCAAGAAAAAAGAAGGGGGATTCAAACTTAAAGTAGAACTACATAATAATAGCTAACTTAGATTTGAGTTTAAATTCAAATTTTAAAGCATAAACATTCAAAAGAAGCTGTTTTATAGCTAACTCAAACTCTATGAGCTCAGAAGAAGAAGCCAGAGACAAGAAATATGAACTTAAGCTAATAAAGATAGCTATTTATCTAACACCAATATTGAGAAGGGAGCCTAGTAAAACAGAATCCTTCTTATCCAAAATTTCTAGTTGTTTAAAGTGAAGCCTTTATTTGTAAGAATAGTCAAGCAGAAGCTTAAAATGAGCCTGCTTGTCTTTTAAGGGACATAGTTTTATTCAACAGAGACACCAGGAGCAGGGGTGCCTCCTAGTTAGCTGGGAGATAAAATTTTCAGAGCAAGAGCATGAGGCTTGGAGGTTTTCAAATTAATTTCCAAAATGAATCTGATTGAAGGGAGCCTAAGGGATGGTCCTGGTGGAGAGTTGCATCAGAAATTTTTGAAAATGTATTAGACAACTTGGCAACTTTTGATTGGTTGTCCCTAATTTTTTATAAAATCAGTTGATACCAGGCCAGCAAATAATCTAAATTGCAAATCAATTTTTTTTCCATGACAAGGAAAAGATGGATGATATGTGATATATGCTAAAAAATTGATTGTTGATAGTATGAGCCAAGTCTGTCAAAGATTCCACTGGTTTGGCAGGACTTTGATAGGATTTCTTTGTTTGTCAAGGGGAAATAGTTCTGTCTAAATCCAAAGGGAGAGTAACTTTACAGTTTTCTTTTAGTTTTATTATTTTTAGACTTTTCTTTAGTATTTAATGCTATTATATTCATCTTTTAAAGTCTAGATCACAGTTATTTTGGTTGAAAATGACTGTTTTTTGGTGTATTTTGACTGGAGCTTTACACAGACTAGTTGTTACTAATTGGTACCCTTTTTTATTGAAGATTTAAAACTTTAGCCTTTTTAGGTTAGAAATGTTTTTTGAATTATTTTTTAAATTATTTTATGAGTTTTTGGCTCTAAACATAACTAAAATTTAAGGTGCCGTTTTTCTTAACTGTGATGTTGTAAATTGAAATGGCGTAACTAATGTTACTTTTGAGATGGTGCACCCTGCCTTATTTTGTTAAATCCCTCAGTTGACATGTTCAACTTTTATAGTTTTTGAAATGTATGTAGTCATATTTCCCTTTAAAGTATTTTGAAGCTTAACTTTTTTTAAGTAAAAACGGTCAGAAAACAGGTTTCTGCTGATTAAAAGTGTCATATTTTAGTAGCTGTATGGGCAAAACTTAATTCGGGCTTTTCAATGTTGGTGATATTAGAGTGGTTTTAATTCCGACTTTTGACATTCAGTAGGTTGACTTGTGGAATGAGTTAATTCTAGTGGTTGCCCCTTTTCCACAGGGTGTAGAAGTTTTCGATGCATTTGTTCATGGTGATGCTAGTGTTTTTGTACAAAAATACTGGTGTCTAAATGAATTCTGAGCCTGCTGTATAACATCCAAAAGCTAAAATTGGCATCCTAGATTCAATTTATTAGAAATAACCAATAACACAAAGATTGGATTATTTAAAGACTTCTATTGAATCCTGTTAAATCATGTATATCAGTGCTATTGCCGTATATGTCGCGGTGGGGCATAAACTGTAAAAGTGATCTTTGCTGATTGATCTCGCAGTAATTGTGTGGTATGTGATTGGTGTGGATGAACATGAGTTTAGGTGCTGCCTCCAATAAACTTGGCCAGAAACAATCATGTTGGCGAACTTCCGAAGAGAAGTGGATAAGCTGAGGAAGCGAGTTGTGAGGTAAAGAAATGCTTTCCAGTCGGATGGTCCTTCCGAGGTAGAGATCCTGCAGATTAGGGAAGAATTCATTTATTAATGTTATACAGAAATATCCATCGAAGTAGTATCCTCCAAAAGACACCTTTGTCGCTTGGAATACAGGACTTTCTTGGAACAAAACATCATTATAACATTTGAAGCAGAGTGAAGAAACACCTGTGGCGTATTTCTCAATATAAATATCATCAAAAGCTTGATAACCACTATCTACTGCGAAACGCCTGATAAAATTAGGTATATTTAGTAGCTTTACAACCTCTGCTTTCTCTCTTATAACTTTTAGATTACTAGGTGAAGTCTTAGTATAACCAATAGACTGCAAATGTTTTGAATATGCTTGACCAAGAGGAATTTGAAGAAAAAATAGATCGTTCTGCTTATCTTTAAAATAAACCCAGCAGTAACCACCAGCATTGGCGTTTACATATAGCCCAGGCCCATTGATATGAATAAGCAAACCCTGAAAGGGAACCTTGGCTGCTTCTTGAACAAACACAGTAAAACCATATATATACTCAGTTGAAATGATTATAAGTTCCTTAAGATATTTGTAGAGCTTCCAATTATCCAGAATCATATTAGGGCAGGAGGCAACATAAAGCGAATCAAGCTTCCCGAAGAGAGGAAATAAAAGTGGCAGGGTGGCTAGATTATAATCAGTGATTCTCAAATGCCTGAGCTTCTTAAGTTTCAAGCAGTCTTCAGGATATCTCTGGATAATGCAACATCTAGGTGAACAAGATTGTACGAGATTGAGCGCAGCTGCAGGAAAATCGTAGAAAGTGGCATGCCAACTCCAAACAGCGACTTATACCTTTTGATACTCTTGGCTTTTAACCCTCTCAATACTTGCCATACTTCTTTAAGAAAGATTGATATTCAAGATATTTGACTTGTTTTAGGATGTGAACACGAAGAAACAGAGAGCTGCTTGATAGAAGGCAAGGCAGAGCAAGCGGAGCCTGTAGAGTTGTTTGCGGTCAAGTAGGGAGAAGATTTCTTCGAGGACGATTTTGGGGAGCATAGTTTTAATTTGGTAAGCTTTAATGTATTTAAGGTGTGATTGGTAGTTGAGATAAGAAAGTAATAAGCTATTCTTATGATGTCATCTAAACGAACAAAGGATGCTTTAAAGGGTGTCGTGTGGAGTTAAAATAATTCGTAGCCAATCGGATGGTAATTGTTTAGAATTGAAGTGGACTAGGCATTTGATTTAATAGCTTGAACTGCGTATGAGCAAGTCGCAGCAATAGATGAGTGGCTTGATGTAAAATCTTGGTTCAGTCAAATTCTTTATAATTTGTAGTTTAAAAATAAGATGATAAAAATAGCTCAATGATTCTGAGATTTAATAGCTTACAGCGAGCCATCAAAACATCTAGTTTTGCAACATGTTTTACGGAAAACTTATAAACTATTCCCAAATAGACTGGCAGAATCTTCATATACCTATCATCTATTAGATGCCAATAAGAACAATACCATAAAATATGAATAATGTCAGGATTCCTAAAATATGTTATTTGTTTAAACTTTACCCTAAATGATATTTAGAAAAAGGCAAAAAGTTTATCAAAAATAGGATATATGTGTAAATATCAAGGCTACAATATGATTTGGTATGTAATTAAAGGTTAGTGATAGAACTATATATCAAATAACTATATCAATGAAGCATAACAGAACATTTACTACTGTACAGTAGTTTTCAAACCTGTTGAGATAAACATATATTTGTTATGGTAGAAAATCAAATGGAAGGGATAGTACGCCCTTGTAAAACCCAAAATCAGCAAAGAACCACAGCCAAACCCCTGAAATGAATTGACAACTTAAATGCTGTCATAGACAAAAAATGGGTCAAAGCTGGGATTGCCCAAATAGCCCTTGAAAATCTGACCTGCCTTATTTTTCCCCAATTAATTATGACAAGAAAATTACGCGTTATACACTATTTGGAAATGGTAGCGCTCAACCCGCTGGCCGCCAAAATTTATCAAATTATGACGTCATTGACTCAAACTCCAAGGCAGGACCACCAACTGCTGAAAATATTCTTGCCAGCCAATCAGAAGCCGCGGAATCCCCTCCTTCCCCATCCTGAATTCCCTTAAGACTTTCCCATTTCTCCTCTAGAAGCTTGTTTCTAGATAGCTTATTTTCACTAAAAAATAAAAGAAAGTCTTCCTAAAAAATGATGGCTCATCTGGGGCTGTTTGCTCTCATTCTTGACTGATTAGCTGTTGTCATGATCAATGTTGCCATCAAATCTGTGGGTGCAACCCCGCCCGCTCTTCATATGGTGCTGTCTTTGGGCTCTTCCTCTAATTTACCCCTGCAAATCATTTGCATTTCAACAATTTTGATCTTCATCTTCTGTTATACTGCCAGAGGCACCAAGATGATCAAACTGTTCTCCCAATTTGGTCTCCTGCTTCTCAAACAATTGTTGATGTGTCTACTCTATCCTCATTGCCTCTATCAGGATTTCTGGATATTGACTAATTAATGGTTTCAACAAAATAACGCGGGCCAGCAGTTAATTACTCTTAGGAATGGTTTCAACAAATTAATTTGGGCTGCAGGTTTGTGGAATCAATGGATTCAAATGATCAAATTGTATCCTGGCAATTGCAAAATCCCTATTCCTATTTAGTAGTGAAAAATGCAGATATTGTGCAATTAATTAGTCCACCTCAACAATCAGCTCAAACATGCTTCCCATATATAATTACTATTATAAACTTTAATTACATTCTAGAACAAGGGCCATCATATGGGCCATCATCTGAAACACTTCTAGAAGAGCCCAAAATAGACTGGGTTGTCAGGCCAACCACTCTAAGATAAAAGGCTTTGAGCCTATTGTATTAGAGCAGCTCTGATTGAGAAATAATCATCTTCACCAACTAGTAGCCAGTCTGGCTAGCTAGCCACCTGGAATGTGGTCCAGGTCCACAGCTACTCCGCTCAGACTGAGGGATAGTTGCACAGTCTCAGATAGGATACTGAGCTGTGGAAGTTGCTAAGCAAGCTTCCATCAAAAACCACACACACTCAAGGTTGGGCCGAGCTAACCCAGAAAAACGCAGGCAGCTGGCCCAGCCTCAATATCAGTTGTCTAATAAATAGTTGATATTTCAAATCCTTTCCCTAGTTTGATTCCAATTAAGTGGAGAGCAAAAGATCATACTGTTGCCATACAGTATTAAACCCTATTTTAAACTATGAACACAACAACTTATTAACCTATATCCAGAAGTAGGAAGAGCCATCCCAAATTCTTTGGGCCTTGGGCCCTGTCAGACTTGCTACTTCTGATGACAACAAAATATTCCGGGCCAAAGGTTACCCCAAAGTCACAGGCTCTATGTACTTTCCTAATGTTAGAAGACTTAGGATATCATCTGGCTGATGATAAAATACCATAGTATGCAATTTTCTGACAGCCTCTCTTTGAATAATGCAGCTTACCAATTTACTCTAACAATATTAGTCAGTTTAGAACACATGGGTTCAGTCACAAAACAAATTTCAACTTGATAGATCTAAATAGAAGATAATTTCACAGAAAATGAGTGCTATTTGGCAAATATATCCTGTCATACAACAACCAACTCAAACTGAAGACAAATGCTCAGTGATTCAACAACAAGTGTACCAAACACTAGAACACATGAGTTTCAGTCAAAGAACACATCTACTATGTTTACTATCTTTTTGGTGAACAGATGAAAATCAGTCACAAAAGTTACAAACTCAATCCAACAACAAGCATTAATAGCAACGGAAATAGACAGTGTAAATATCAAATATCAAAACACATGAATGAACTATAATACTGTTTACTAACTTGTCCTAATTAAAAATGCCATCTAGAATATGAAAAGAAAAAATATTCTGAGTGTCTGTTTTGGTATCCGAATCAATAAAAGTATTGTCACAGCATCTTCAATTACTCTCTCTAGGGGAATTAACGCCCCAAGTAGTTCACTGAATGGCCTACCAAACGGCTCACTTACTAATCATTAACTCAGTGGCACTACTATCATTTGCCCATTTATTACAGGGATCAAGAAATCCAGATCCTAAAACAAACACAACTTGAATAAGCCTTGTGAATTAAGAGAAACATTAGTCAGATAAGCCTCATGATCTCTATGATGTACATGGACAGTATGTGGCTTTCATTGATACTATATATTACCCTATATTTTTATTCAATAAAGTATCATTCTCTTCTTAATTTCCCCTTTATCTTGTTTATTATACTCACCAGAAGTATATACTTGACAGTATCAAATTTATCCAAACTCATTATTAACAGTTCACATTAACAACCAAAAATAATTAATATATAAATCTAAATCCTAGTTTAAAATAAACAGTTGTGACTACAAGCTTTCATGCTACTATATATAGAGTGATAAAAATTACAATACATAAATTATATAGATAAAATTATTTAATTTTCTTTTATTTTTATACCAAAATAGACACATCCCAGCAACAGCGTAACAATGGATCCATTGTGCGCCGCGGTTGCAGTTGCCCCTGCAGGCCAAAGAACAGAGTTAGTGCAATCTAAGTGCCTACTCAGGAAGGAGACAGGAGAGGAAGTTCAATAGTGACACTTCACTGACACAGCCAGTTCAAGGAGCATAAGCTGTTAGGAGCGGAGCATTAACATCTGGGTCCAGAAGCTAACCCAAAAATTCACCAAGGTTATCACCACCAAACAGTAAATGACGTCACCAAAAGAGGGTGTTCTTGGTGTATGACCCTGTATACCGCCACAATGGTATTTCTGCAGCCCTACTGGAGAAGGTTAAGCCAGTTCTTGACACCACATATGATCCTTATGTGAGTGATTCCAAAGGGAGAGACAAGGACAAGCTGCCCCAGTATTCCCAAACCATTAAAGAGCAGAAGGTGCTGAAAAAGATTGCTGCATTTCACAGCCAAGTGCCTATGCCCTGTGTTGTGGCTGAGCCTGTGGAGTTGCTTCCCAACGTCAAAAAGCCAAAGTACCATGTCATCCCCAATTCCACTCAGAAGACCTTCATGAGACTCATGGAGGAGACAAATGACTACAGGAAGGACACAGCTATTGTCAGGATCTCGGAAAAATCCACCCACAGGCTCTGAAAAACTTACCTGAAAACAGGTACTGTTCTCCTTTTGGAGAAATCCAAGCAGGAACCAGTTATATTGGTCAAGTAACACCTGTGGGCTATCTGACAGTGGACAAGCAGAACACCATCTTGAACTGGAAAATGTTCAGTCAATGGTTGAGTCTGTGTTGTGTTCTGAGGCGCAGCACAGACACACAACAGGGAATCCTAACCTTAGGATTGGATTTGTACTAAGTCTTGGTTAGATGGCAGGGAAGCCTATGCAATTACCTTATGGCCCTGAATGAATAATCTCTACTAGTTGTGGCTAGAGAGAGGCGCCAAAGTGCTGGAAGACACAAAGACAAAAATGTGAATAGAACTTAATTTTATTGGTGAATAGGAAAAAGAATATATAGCGGTGAACAATACCACAAAACACTGCTAGGATAGTAGGATCACTTGCCACAAGCATAGTGGGGCAAAAAAGCTTCAAAGAATCAGGAAACCTACAATTGTATATCCCAGTTTGGATACAAACTCATTTTGAGAGTCAAAGGCAAAAGCAAGAGATTAATCCTTGAAAAAACCCATCAAAGGCAAAATTGAAACATGGTGAATGGCGGCATTCATGACATTGCCCCCCTTTAGATTGGCCTTAGGGGGTATTACTTGCAGAGGAACTTGGCATGCACTCAGGCAAACAGACAGTCACTAGAGAGGAGTTTCACAGTGTACTTTGATCCTCGTTTGAAGGTCACTTCTAGAGGCCCAACCCACAACATATCTACCTTATGAGCGCGCCTCCTACTCTATGATGATAGTAGAGAACATGATCTCCAATATTGAACTCAGGCAAAGGGGAATGTCCAGCATTGCTGGGAGAGAGCCCAAGTATCTTGGTCTTATATGCGGATGTGTACACTGTGGCCTGTATGTCAATTATGCGGTTGACTAGATCTTTGATATGTTCTCAGGGTTCATAGCCTTATTGGAGGAGAGTAGGGCCCCCCAGGAGCAACAGAGTGGTGGCCTCACGTCAATACATCATAGAACAGAGAGAATAGCCAGTGACTCAATGATTTATGAGACAACAAGCAAAGAGAGCAGCAGGTAGGTACTGGTACCAATTAGCAGTGTTAGAGTAAGTTACTTTTCTAATGATAGAAACCAAAGTCAGATTTGAACACTCAACCGCCCCATTGATAGAAGAATTATAGAGGGAAGAGAAGGATTGGTGGGACCTCAAGGCCTTGACAACAGAAGTCATCAAATTTTTGTTGATGTTAGTTCCATTATCAGGTAACAACACTTGAGGGCAGCCATGGCAATAGAAAACATCTTGCAACAGAAAGGTGGCAGTTGTCTTGGCAGTGATGTACTTAGTAGGGCAAGCTTCTGCCCACTTTCTGAAATGATCAACAGCAATTAGGATGAAGCAGCAACCCAAACAAGAGCAGGGGAGAGGCCCTACAGCGTCAATGCTGACAGTGTGAAAGGCGTGTTGAAGGTGGACAAGCTTGAACTTGTGAGAGGCAGAAAGAGGTCACTAGAGTTGGCAGTTGTAGCAACTAGCAATGACGTCTGGAATCAGCAGGCAGAGGTTCTCCCAGAAATAATTTTCTGGAGCCATTTTGGGTCTTGGCAATGCCCCCCATGCCTGGTCTCTTTATGATCTTGTAGCACCAGAAAAAGGCAAAGACTAGGTTGTACATAAGTCTGGTATTGTTCTTGCACCTTTTTAAAGAGCTGGTTGCAAATGAGAATGTCCTCATATAGCTTGGATAGGGCAGTTTGACTTCTTCTATCTTGCTCTCCCAAGAGGAAGGGAATTCAATTAGTTCCTACAGTCAATCAGCCTCAGCAGGGTTGTTGTAACTGTGCTGTTTTAGCAAAGTTATAAGGGGAAAATGTTTAGAAGCTAGATAATAATCTTTATTGAGAGATAGTGATTATATAGTCATAGTGAATCAATAGATAGTAGGAACAGGATTATTGATCACACAGTTAGATGGTGAAGGGGGTGGCTTGATCCTGGTAATGAGTCAAGCGCCAAAACAAGGTATCCACCTTAAAGAGTCATCATCTGTTCATATTGTTGGATTTGGTAATTTGAGTTGACTTCCTAGTCTGGCTTCAAGTAACCGGATAATCCAATTGTGGGTCATGAACCTGGTTGGTTGGAGCCTTACTGGCGGGTTGAGCCTGCAGTTTTGACACCCCCCCCGGCTGAGAGTTGGTCCCCTCTGAGGGCAGGTTGTCAGGGAGGTTGTCAGGAGCCTGGGCGCCATATTGGACTAATTGTTGTTCTGTGGTGGGCAGGGCGGTTTCTTGTTGTTTCTGTCTCACTTTAAAGGGTTGCAGGCAATCATGGTGTAGGGTCTTATCTTGCTTACGTTTTACAAGCCCCTGCATGAGGTAAGTGTTATTGTCGTTTACCTTTAGGATGACTGCTGGCCCTACTTTTTGGAATGTAGTTTGCTTTTATCAATGTTCATGAATCAAACTTTGTCCCCAACTTCATGTCTGTTGCAGATGGGAACAAAGGTCTTGTGTAAACATTCCTCTTCTTTTGCTACTTGTTTGCTGTTGGCCTCTGCAACGTGGGGGTCTGAGCATGGGGGGACTTTACTTGGAATTTCCAGTTTAGGTCCTGTCAATTCTTGAATGATATTTGACAGTGTGCCATATATCAGTTCAAACGGGCTTTTTCTGGTGGATCTGTTCACTTGGGTTTGACACAAA
>QTSX02001225.1:0-13501 GCA_014839935.2 Entomophthora muscae | reverse complement strand
AAGGCAAAAATTACATTACACAGCTATTGACTATACAACCAGGTGGCCTGTAGCACAAGCTACAAAAGAGCATAAAGGAAATGATGTAAGACAAAAATCATTTGCAAAGAAATCATAGCTAAGTTTGGGAAACCCGACCTCTTAATCACAGATGGAGGACCAAACTTAAAGCTATTGACACCAACATCTAACTCACTAAAAATGGTGTATATTACACCATTACCAGCCCCTATTACCCACAAGAAAACAGGAGATTTGAAAGACTAAATGGTTTGCTTGTTAAAGATCTCAGTAAACTTTCTGTCAACAACCCAAAGCTTTGGGCTGACATGCTCCCAACAGCACTTATGATGTGCAGATCACAGGTGAACCACAAGAAAGGCAAAAGTCAGTATGAAGTTGTCTATGGGTATAATCTGCCATTGTTAGTACTAAGTTAGGACCACAATTACCTATGCCCAATAAAGTACCAGACAACAATGATCTTGACGTACATTACACCAGAATAAACCAGGAAGACAAGGAAAATAAAATGGTTGAAGAGAGAAGAAATCCCACTACAACAAGAACAGCTTTCAAGTCTGGGACAAGATCTGGTTGCTAACCACAACATGCACAAGTTAGATCCAGGATTACAAGGACCAGGCATCTTCATGGAAGTCAACTATAATAACACCTACCTTATCAAAGGGATTAGCTCTTGAACAGAGCTCAAGTGTATGCACTATGACCGCTTCTGCCTATTTAAAGCAAGAACAGCTTAATGTGAATTCCCAACTTCCTGTTCCCAATGCCAAACTAGATCAGTACCAAGCCCGTATCCCCAGCACTCTTAAAAAATTCATAAGGTTCCACCTTCCAAAACCCCAGGGGAGATGTTGTAACATCCTCAATTACTCCCTCTTGGGAAAGTAATTCCCTGAGTAACTCCCCAAATGATTCCCTGACTAATCATTAAGTTGGTTGCACTCTTAACAATTGTACATCTATTACATGGATTAAAAATTTCAAGTCCTAAGCAGAACACTACTTGGACAAGCCTCATGACTACCATGCCGTACATAGACCAATATGTGACTTTTCATGATACTATATAATACTTTAAGCTCATACCCAATAAAATATAGTTCTCTTCTTAATTTCCCCTTTACCTTGTTTATTATACTTCTAAGAGGTAAAACCTGATAACTATGATGATTTTAAAGCTTTTTGATCATTTACATATTTTTAAAATTAAAATTAAACTATTCTTAAAATTTTAACTTTGGGTCTCAGATGTTAAATTGAAGAGACTTCTTTGCTTGGATTTCTGCACCTTCATGTTGTCCCCTCTATCTAAAAGAGTAAATGATTTCATAACTGTGTTTTATTGGCAGAGCTACACAGGAAATAATTGGAGACTAAATAATGCCTTTATTGGAGTATGGTAGACTATATAATTGCAGTGAATTGTTTTAAAAGCAGCAAAGATTATGCTGATTGATCCTCTGGATAAGAAGAGGTGGCTTGATCTCACTAATGAGTGAAGCACTAAATCAAGTTGCTACTGGATTAAGATTGTTATAGGCTGCTGTTTCCTCGTTTAGTAATTCTAGTTGACTTCTGCATTTGGATTTGCATGCCAGGGAAGCAAAGTCAAGTGGTGCAGGGTCTTTTGTATGGAACCTTACAGGGCTTGACCTGTGGTTTTGACAATAATATCTATTTTAATCCCCATTTGAAATCAAACAGTATTTGATTCTCATCAATTCTGGCACTTTGACACTGGGCTTTTGATTTTAGCTATAGTAAAACATTTTAACTTAAAGAATAAGTATATAGAGTATAAGAAAATCAATTTATTTGGAGATTTTGATCTCTGCACTTTAATTTTTGGCACTTGCCCCTTTGAGATGGGGTACCAAAAAATTAGTACTCCTCTTCAAACTTGGGACCCTTCTTGTGATGGATCAACCCAACTGGAATTCCATTGTCGTATAGTGGGTATTTTAGATATTGCTGGGGTTCAAAGGAGTACCATTTCCTTGCTAGAAGCGAAGCCCAGTACTCCTGCTTAAACTCAAGATGGCATCAGAGGGCCCATAAAAACCAAAGACAAACGAAACCGAGTTTGCATGCGTTCAATCCGGACGCCTATATGCCGGAAGCTGTAACAAACCCTTCGGGTTGTTGGATTGTTTGGTGTAATTGACGCGGTATACAGTGAAATCCCATATACCGTTTATTTCTGCATTTTTCGCCGGTATAGTATAAAATGATGTGATATTATATTGGACCATTATAACTTCATAATTTAGAAGCTGCCAATACCAACGTCTTCTACAGGACGTTGTACTATTGTCAAGTTTTAGAAAACAGTTGCCTTCAAAGATGCCGTGCGTGTAGTCATCGATCACTGGCCAGCGCAATCAGGGCAGGCAATGGACTTGATGAATTCCATGAGACCCAGCCACTTCCTTGCTACCGTTAATCCCTGTACGACTCATTGTTTACTGATGCCCCTTTTTATTCCATAGCATGGATCCGTCTCCACAGACAACATTTCATTCTGCACGTTGTGAGGATATTATTCGATTGGGTAAGCTTTGAGTATTTTATGTTTAATCTACCTGTTAATCTTTATAAAAACAGGGAGTACTTCTTGGGTTTTCATCCAGAGAGTTTCATTCCAGTGGAAGCGTTGGAGTTTCAGTAACAACTCTCATCTTATCTGATTCTCACAAAATGCTCCAAATGATGTAATAAATTGAATTACTCCTATTTAGTCATAAAAGTATATATTGCGATACTTATTTAATACTGATAAGATAACTAACCATGCAAAAGAAACTTAACCGAGGCTCCATATTTAAGTTACAACAAATATAAACGATTGGAAAGTCACTTTTTTGGATTTATGTACTTAAAAACAGCTGCCAAGATCAGACATTTTTTACCATGACCGTTTAAATTTCTATTAATTGATTTCGTCATTATGTAGGATTCTGATTTTTGTAAACTTAATAGTTCCAGAAAACTTGTAAAGTGCTTTTTATATTTTTCATCAATTTAGCTAGCTCAATAAACATCAAGTTATTGAAAAATAAAAAAGTTTACACAATAACCCGAATTTCAAATGCTACCCTAAACATTTACTAGGGGTTGGCCTGCCCAAGGACAGATATATAATTGAATCTGATATAGTTCAATATATTTTATTGCATTTTAGCTTGGAGTTGTTTAACACCAATTGGATTAAAAATATTTAGATAGGCTTTCTAAAGATTTAGCTCGATTTTTTATTTATTTAAAATAAAATTTCATATTTCACGTACAAATAAAAATAAGATATAACAAAATCTAAATAAGTGTAGTATTACTATTAAGTTTAGTAAAGCTAAAATAAATATTATAATTTTGACATTTGATTCTCTAAATTCCTCTTCAATACGAGCTGATATGTAGCTTTAACATAAAGCTATTGAACATTAAGATTAGCTTAGTATTCACAAAACATGTTGTTTTTAATTCTTTTTTAGTGCATATTAAGGGTGAATTTAAATGTACAGTAGTTTTACAACCTGTTGAGATAAACAGAAATGGTTCATATTTTAAACAAGACTGTGTTCAGTCTAAAACAAAAGCTGACTGGTTCTATTTGCTGGTCAATAAATTCAACAGAGGTACATTTATCTAGGTCCATATGAAAATAGTCAACCTTACAAATAGAAAACAAATATACAATACCAAGACAACCAAAATAATACATATTCAAAATTGAACAATTCACATCCCAGAGAACTCTAATTCAACTTGTATATCAGTCATGTAACAAAAAAGCTACAATAAGAGAATAAAATATTCAGCTGAAAAATTGATATTCCCAAACATGAAACGACTCATTTTTTGTCAATAAACATTGTTTTAATGGCTATCAGAACATCACAGACTTTGGTATTTTATCATCCGCTAGATGATATCCTAAGTCTTCAACATTAGGAAAGTACAGAGAACCTGTGACTTTGGCATAACCTACAGCCCGGAATATTTTTTGTCATCATAAGTAGCAGCCTGACAGCGCCCAAGGCCTGAAGGACTTGGGACGGTTCTTCCTACTTTTGGATATAGGTTCATAGTTGTTGTCTCTATATTTTACTATAGATAATTATATTGTATGACAACAGTATCATCTTTGCCTCACTAATATAGCCCAAGGGAGGGTAGCATTAAGAAAATAGGACTTGGATCAATCATCAAGTCAGTGTGTAATCATCAGATCTTTATTCTAATGGACTGGCTTTAGGTGGCCCACATGTTCATAATTTTCCAAGTTAGCTTACAACGCTAAGTAGAGACTGAAGTAGCATTAGGATGACGTGGTGGGAGGCCCATCCTCCTTTTGGGCTGGTTTTGATGGAAGTTTGCTTGAAAGCTTCCACAGATCAGTATCCTTTCTGACTCTGTACAACTATCCTTTAACCTGAGAAGAGTAGTTGTCTATCTGGGCCACTTCCAGGGCTAGCTATCCAGTGGTTAAAGCAAATAGTTCAGGGAGATGAATGTTTTATTAATTAGAGCTACTTCCAATACAATATGCTCAGAGCCTTTTATCATAGAGTGTTTGGCCTGACAGCCTAGTCCATGCTGAATTCTGCTAGACACAGTGCAGATGACAGTTCTTATGACAGCCCCTTGTTCTAGGATATAATTAAAGCTATATACTTATTATGAGGTGCATATTGAGGTGCTGGCAGATGGAACAAATTAATGAGCAGCAATTGCATGTTCTGTTCATTAATTACAATGCATGAGTTTGTTGATGCCAGGATATTATTTTATCATTAATTCATTGATTCCACAAACCTGTGGCCCACATTATTTTTTTGAAACCATTCCCAAGAGCAATTAACTGCTGACCTTTGCTAATTGATTGAATCTGTTAATTAGTCAATGTTCAGAAATCTTGACTATGGCTTAAATTAGAAAAAGTGTCTTTTGAGCATAAATTCACCAAAATCTATTCCAGAAACTGTGCTATTATTCGATTTTATGCACTTCTAAATTTGGTTGCTTGGGTTTGAGAGAGTATCTCAAATAGGAGTATAATTTTAAATATAATCAATACTCTTGTAATATTCATATTCCCATTTTAATAGAATTTTCATTGCTTTTTAGTTTAAATGGGCTATACTAGCAGCAATAACTTTGATATTATGAGGAGTAGTACTCAGGAGAGCAACTCTGGCCCAGGTTTCTTGAGGCAACTATGGTGAAATCAAATTTTGGTAGTTGAAAATCTGCTAACTACTAGGGAGTTGACTACCAGATAAGTAAATCCATTAGTTTTTTTTCTTAATCAGTTTAAGTTAATTTTACTGGGGATTCAGGGTGCAATATACCATCTCAAAAAGCCATCTTAAAATATGCTATCTCAAAATTTTCTAATAGAGTTAGGAATTGCTATAGCAAAATTAAAAAAAGTTTAATAAAAATTTTAAATAGCTATTTTTACATATCAGTTGCTAATACAGCATCTCTAAAAAACAGCATCACAAAAATTCTACCACAAAAATAAAATTTAAAAGGGTGTTATCCAAATAAGGTTCTTCCCAAGTATGAAATCACTTAGAAAATACCCTAAAATACATAATCACAAAATACACTATCTAGAAAGACAGCATCTGGAATCAAATAATAATTATACTTTTGTGGTAAATCTGAGCCATCCCTTTATTAGCTGGAAACAAAGTATGGTATTGATTTGAGACCCTACATAATAAATCAGCACAAATCATCCCTGATTTGATTACACTATCTCCCTGTAACATAGCAATTAAAAAAACACTTTTCATATACTTGTTTTATTCCTTATCATATAAGGAACATTGATATTAGGGTTTTGACAAAAATGTTAATAGTGATTTTATTATGAAAGTGAGTGTTTACAGCTATTGCAGAGCACATCATTACAAAATCTACTAGGCTTCCAAGCATCCAGTAGGAGTGATGCCCACTGTCAAGCCTCTGGAATAATGTAATAGACTTGACCATTCTTCTTCTTGGTTTATTGGTTAGACAACCAATTGCCATTCTGCTGGCTTGATTATAGAAGCATTGACTTAGCATGCTCCTTGGATGTGGCTAGGTACATTGATGATTACTCTGAATATTGATCCTGATCCAAAAATGGCCCACTCATTGGATCAAACCTGAAAAACCAGGCTTGATATTCCGGGTCACAATCACAGAACGTTAAACAGTCAATAGGATGGAATGCTCATGAATATTAATGCAATATGGTTGATGCCAAACATTTGCACTGTAGATACCTCAAATTCCATTACCAATATAGAAGGTTGTTCAGCTTAATAAATGCATGATGAAAAATCCCAATATACAGGTTAACTAAACTTGCACATGTATAAACCATAAACTAGATGCCGCCAATACGCTGGTGAGATAAGCTGAGGACCAACATCATTGAAGTCCTATGCCAGAATGACATGGCCGTCTAGCTCTGGGGGCTGAAACTAGCAGTCTGGGGAACAGATAGACTGACTGGTAAGAGTTAGATGGGTCAGACTACAATCTGGCAAGAGGGCTTATCCACCTCATAGGTCACTGTGCCTCCTGATTAGAGATCAAGCAGATATTCACCCCAAAGATAGAGATTAAGGAACCTCTATCACTGTATCACTACTAGCCAAAGCCTAGCAGTCAGAAGCATCCAGGTAGATCCTGTTGCTGTCTACTTGCAGACCCATGTGTTTTCTCCTACAGACTTGAAGTACCACCAGGCCGTAGAATCTCCTAAGACCTGATTGTAGCTACAGACTTTTACCATACAGTCCCCTATCAACACTCAAATTATCATGTCCTTTAATAAATACAATTCCTCAAGACCCCAAAATCTTGACACCCACCAACGGCGGCACCAAAAACTGACTCGTCTTTTACATATGATGTCATAGGACGTCATTAGAGCACACCATTGAAAATTGGCTATTTTCACTTTTCAATTCCACTGTTTCACTTATTCTCAGCTATACCAAAAATTCTAAGAAGTTCCCTGGAAAATTTCTGTATAAGTATTTTTCTATCTCCTCTAGACAGCTGGGTACTTTTTAATCTCATTTGTATAATCTAGCTTGAGCTATTGAAACTTTTAATCTTTGATCCAGTTGTGTTAGCCCTACTGTGAGATTCGTCCACCAGTCCCCCAAAGGGTGTCCTGGATTGTAGCCAGGGATCTGGCTGGAAGGGATTGTCATTCTCTAGTAAGGGAAAAATGTATCTCAGAAATATGTATAGGGTTGAAATGGGCTTTTATTCACTCTCAGAAGGAAGATCCTCTTAGAAACCTTCTGGTATATGGCCCAGGGGATCAAGGGAAACAATATGGATTTGCCAATACTTGGAGTTCTTCAACAATATCTTGACCTCTGTACTTGGTCTTGGACTCCTGCATCTTAGTCTTGGACTTCTGCTCCTTAGACTTGGACTCCTGCTCCTCAAACTTGGACTCTGGCGCCGCACTTAGGATCCAGCTCTTATTATTGGGCTCCTGCTCTGTTATTATGTGCTTCACCTCTCATTATAGCTCCATTAGCCTTGTTATTCCACTTGTATAAGGCCAACCAAGCTTCTGCTGGTGATCAAAAGGCTTCCAAAACCTTCCTCAGCAGAAACTCAAAAGGCCTGGGAAAGGTGACCTCAAAAGACCTGGAAATTCCCTGTAACTTTCCAGCCAGCCACCTTCTTATAGTGTCCTTTTCCCCAACGGTTCCGCCTTCAAAATGGCTTTCTTCAGAAGCTTAAACCATTGCCGCTCACTTTTTCCTATAAGTAATAACTTCTTAAGCTTACATACTTATATTTTAAAAAAGCTTAAAGTATTAATTCACTATTTCCTTGCTTATACTTTAAGCTTTTGGTTTCCAACCATCATTCTCATCAGGAAACCTGCCAGAACTCAACCAATGAATGCAGAGAGCAATAGATCTACTTCTGAAGTTCCACTTGGATCCAATTAGGAAAATAATTTCCACAGCTCAAATTTCTCAAATTGACAACTCTTTGTGCACCAAAGTGTTAACCGGTCCATTATTCCAGCACCAGTCTTCCCTAAATTAACCTAAAGCAATTTAAATAAATAAATACTATTTAAAATGTTCTGACCTCTTCAAAGTTTTCCCCATATATTTACAATTCTTGTAAAATCCAAGGAAATGTCCCATCAAAACAACTTTGTATCCAGCTCTCATAGCAACATACCTTCATCTATCCTAGGAACTTAATAAATAAATATCTTTCCCACAATTCTATCCATGTTCCTTCTGATTTTACTACTAAACCAAGGCAAAACATTCTACATTTTCCACTTTGGCAAATCAGATCAGCAAAATCTCAGCACATTTCTCCAGACCACTAGTTCTTCACCATCATCTTTGGGTTCTTCAGTCAGCTCTTCAACCACATCTTCCAGCTCTTCAGCTTAACCAGCAAACAGTCCATCTTAGTTCATAGAAAAGCTCCTTTCCAGTCTTTAAACAGCCTATCAGTCCTCTTGGCTACTCCTTTATCATGACCAGCTACGTCTGCATCATGATCTTTGAGCCCTTCTACTTATCCTCATTAGGAACCATCTGGTTCCACCTTCACAATGAACCATTTTGGTTCCAAACTTCAATATGAACCAACAGTCTCTCAATTAGCCTTCTGTGATCATCGTTGTGTTCCTCTCACTAGTCTTCTCTTGCTAATTCTTTGAACCATTGGTTCTTTATATCAGTCCCTGTTACCAGAATCTGTAGACCTCAGGCATGATTCTACATTTAACTGGCAATTTGACTGGGCCTCAAAAAGTGGCATTCCACCTAGGCCATCTAACCAGACAACTAAGGTATATGCCGTTGTTTTTAATCACCCAGGTGATTAAGTCTGGGCTGTCGTCACAGAGTAATAATTTCTACTTCCCAGAGGCCTGATCACACTCGTTCTGCAGCTTGCTTCCCAAACAAACCACCTTGATGACACCTCTGAGCAAATCTATACCCTCCAATGCCTCTACCTGGGTTCTCCCTAAATCTCCCATAGGGGCATAAACAAGGACAAATTTTACCAGTCTGTTAGGTAGGATGCTTGCTCACAGACCTCTTTTAGTGTATCAGGTACGTAGAACCCCTGTGAGCTTTCCCCCTCCCTGGCAGCCTGTGTTACCCACAGGGGTCCAAACCTTCTCCACCTCAAACAGATAAAGTTCCCGCTAGTCATCTCATTCTTCACCCTTTAACAGCCACAGAAGCTCCCTGCTAGGTGAATAACCTCTAGCCCACAGCAGCCAATATTTTCTGCTGGGTGGAGGCAACATCTGCCTCTAGTAGTCTTTACGCCTACTAGCTAGGCCTTATCATCCCTAATAACCATCATTCCCTACTAGGCTCTACCTGAAATAAACAAATCAAACTTTTGCTTGGTCAACATTAGCTCCGCCTGCAAAAACCACCAAACATGTAGACCGTCACACCCACCTTGGATATATTAAATAAAAATAAAAATATGCGGAGTCACTTTGTTTTTGCCTAACACCATCTCAAAAACAGCATCTAGAAACGCATTTGCAACCAAAGAAATTAGAGGTTTGTATACTTTTACTGCCAACAAAAAATATTTTTAACTAAAAAGTTTAAATAATTTTGATTTATATATTTTAGATTTTTTAAAATAATGTTTCTAAGAATATTCTATACTTTCATATTTCAAACATTCTCACTTTTCACTTTGAAAATTGCCCCCAAATTTGAACCTTTTGATACTAATTCACCCTTTGATGCCTCCCAAGCTTACCACCAAAGCTACTATCAAGGCCCTCAAGAACAAGGAAACTCTCATCAAGGCCAGAAATCCCAAGGATATCCCCTCCAAGCAGCCTCCTAAGAAAAATAAAACACCTGTCAAGACCCCCACGCCTTTTCTGAGCCTGAGGCTGGACAGCCCCACCCCCTCCCCAGTCTCCTTGTTCACTCACTATCAGAAAAACAGGAAAAACAGTTTCATTCCAGTAATAAAAAGAGTATGAAGAAGAATCTGATCACAACTATGAAGAGCATAGATCAACTCTCAGAGAAGAAGCCCATCCTAGGAGTGGGACTTGCATACAGTCTCTGATATATGCAATGACACTAGCAACTAAAAGCACCAGACATCTTCCTGGACTCACTTCCTCATAATTACCAAGAAAGGAGGTGCTGGATCAGAAACATGGCTTTCTGTTCACATGTAATGATCAGAAGAAAAACATTGTCCATCATTACTGCTGATGTGATGGTCCCTGATGCCCTTCATGATTAACCACCATAGGCTTTAATTCAAGTCAATAAGATCACCATTAAGCATGACTGTGTGGCTCTGATGAGATTCTTCACTACCTCATGTGCTGTTATCTGTGTCAAGCTATTCTCCTAAGCAAGGACATGACTTAATATGAGCTGGCCACTAATGCCCTCCTTCACCTGAATGAGAATCAGAGAGAAGAAATTGAAGGCAAGAGCAAACTTCAACACCATGTTACCAACCAACACTTAATTGAGGCAAATCTTGGTGTCAGCGCCAGAAATTTTGATTATCTTTGTGCTTACTGATAACCAGAAGACTATTATGCTTAGAGTCCCTTCCTCTTGTATGATGATGGATAAGGGGCAACAACCTGTACTTTATGCTTTTGACCCAAGAGGATCTCACACACCTCCTCAAATGTGACACCTTGGTTTGCAGATGGGAGATTCTCATCCTTTCCAAAGCTATCTTATGTTTTCATAAAGAAATTCCAAAGCTATATTAATAACTTTTGGACTATTCGTATTAATAAACATGCATATTGCTTTCTTTGTCTTCTTCTCCTCCCTAATAAAAGTGAGGAACTTATCTTCACACTCTTACCATCCCTGCCAAAAACTGGATTCCATCTTGCCTATTTTTGATGATGATCTAACTGAGAAGAGGGGCCGCAAGAATAAGAAGGCCAATCTGGAGGCCACCCAGAGCAAATGATGCTACATCCAAATGACACATAGGCCCATCTTATCATACCACTTTATGGTCAATTTTGAGGCAGCTCAAGCTATTGCCTCCATCAAAGTCTTCAAGAGCAGGCCCTGGGGCTGCTTCTCCCACTAACTCCAGACTCTGCATAAGAACCTGATGAAAATTTAGCCAATAACAAGCTGGTCTTCAAGGATGGCACAAAGGAGGCCAAAATATTTTCATTTGCTTTTCTTGCCTGGCTATGGTCATAAATAAAGAGTTCAATCTTTTAAGTGACAAGCTTCTCAAAGGACAAGTACATTATTGAGCACCAAGAAGCATCTGCTCCCTTCATCCATTACTCTGAGCACAAGTGGGTGAGAGCGTTCCAAGGCCAAAGTGCATCTGAAAGGGCGGTGACTTCATCAACTGGAACTGCTATAAGCATGCTAAGGAAGGCATCACTAAGACCACCTCATCACTTTGAAGGTTGGCACAACCAATTTTCCTCTTAGTCAAGTTAATGAGCCCAGTTTTAATGTGTTCATCATGAAGCAAAGATCCAGCATGTCCATGGGACCAGCTTTATCCCCTTAGCCATCAAGAGCAAGGCTGCTGTCACTGGCAAACTGACCAGAAGGTCAGGTTTCTCCAGAGTTACCAAAGAGGGCTTAGCCCAACACCAAAGAAGGCCACCTTGCTCATTAACATGAATGACATTTCAATACTTGTATTGAAAGCCCAAGAGTTGAACCCCAGTCCTTTGAAGGCAGATTTGAGCTTCCCCCAGGATGGCCCAGGACCCCTCTAACCTGTTAAGTCACTGACTCAAGTTGTTAAATTACCCTGCAACCCTGCCGTCTTAATAATGAGGAGCCTCTCTGAATGATTACCAGATTGCTGCCAAACTGGTGCCACTGAAGGTCCATAACTACGCAGAGATGTGCCTGCCTAAACAGAGGATGGGAAAAGACCCAAAACTAGCCCCCACAACAAGTACTAGCTGTTATCAGTCTCCAGTCCAGAAAGGCTATTGCACTGGCCAGCTCAGGTGACAAGCAAATAACAGCGGCAAATAAAGGCATTGCCACTTCTGTTCTCCAGAGCCAGACCAACCAGACCTGTCAAACTGGTACCACTGAGGATCCAGACCTACGCAGAAGCTAGTGGCTTGGACAAGACCCACTACTAGCCCCGCCAATAAGACCAACTGCTGCCAGTCCCCAGTCCAGAAAGGGGGAATGCAATTAGCCAGCTCAGGTGACATGGTGAATAACAGCGGCAAAATTAAGCATTGTCACTTATGTTTCTAGAGAAAAACCAACCAGGACCTGATGCTCTCAAGGCCCTAATCCAAGATCCATGCACCGCCAGTGTCTTGTATCTGGGAACCTGAACCCTACAAAAATAGAATAAGTAAGTCCCATGGTATAAAAACCCCAGCAGTATGGTGATGACCACATTGTCATTTTCAATAATAAAGTTTTATAAACCTTTGGTTCAAACAAATCATACCTTACCTAGTCTTAGTGATCTTCCATCTTAACTCTGTTCAAGTAGATCATCAGGCACCAGCCCCTCTGGAGACCATCCTACTGATCCCACCCAGGCACTATACCGTCCCCCAAGAGCCCCCTTTGGACCTGTGCATTTTACTGAATACCTGCACAACCCTGCCTACTCAGGAGTAAAACTTGGAATTCATCCTCATTGCTGATCCCTTGACAAGGACTAGAGAAACCAAATACATAGGACACAAAGGAAAGAGGATTAAAGTACTGCCCTTATTGTTAAAATACAAGTACAATTACCTGCCAGCATACTTTGTCCCCATGACTCTGCCCTTAACCCTGAGACCAGACCGCCCAATGGAGCCTACTCTGCAGCAGAGACCACCTCTACCCAACTGTTTGGAGTACGCTATATTACTTTGGCAGGATTGTTGGATTACATGGTCCCTAACTCCAGACCCTGGTCCTTACTTGGGCAATCTGTATCTTACATTATCAAGTTAGCACCCATTCTATGGTGGCTTTACCTGCCGGCTTGGCTGTACCCTGTCCCAAGCCTCATAATGCCTCTACCCATGCTTGGCTTCTTGACACCCATCTCAAAGGCATTGCCAAGCCTCTTGGAGCTAAAAGCTTGATCAATTTCCTTTCCAAACAATACTTTTATTTCAAATATTTAACTTTTACTTTATTTTTAGTAAAAAAAAAGTTAATATAGGGCCAAATTTCAATATGAAAATATCACAGTTTTGGGGGGTGTTGGCTTTGGAGCTTTGCACACTATAATTAAGTATAGCTACCACCACATTTTTATAAAAATTTGAAATTATTAGATAGTTTTATGTCTATTCATGAGTTTTATATATTAGTTAGCAATACGTAACTGAACGAAGCATACTAACAAAGGACTTGCCATGAGCAACATAATCTACAATATTGTAGCAGGCATGGACTGGTTTACCTGAAGTGAACCCCAGCGTATGATGGAA
>QTSX02001224.1:0-13567 GCA_014839935.2 Entomophthora muscae | reverse complement strand
CTGGGAAGATTCCAGAGTTCAGAAGGATCTTCACCCACAAGCTAGGCTGAAAAGGAGATTTTCCCCACAGAGTCTGGGAGGTAGACCACAAGAGCAGCAGAAATGGAGCCAAGGAAAACACAACAAACTTGATGACTGGAAGTATCATAGTTGTAAATCTCCACAAAATTTGGAAGAGATTTATAGAGTTTCCAAGATAAATGACACCAAAAAATTTTCCTGGCAGGAGTAACCTCAAGCAGGAGGGCAAAAGGAGCAACAGGGGAGTGGGCCTGGGGAGCTTTACAGTGGTCTCAGGTGTCTTGGTAAATCTGGAAAGCAAAAGCGGGTTTTGAAAACAAAGAGTTTTAAAAGAAAAATCCAAAATAATAATAGAAATTATATTGAAATTTAATTAAAAATTTTAAGTTTGGAAGCTGTTTTCAAGAGCAAAAGCAGAAAAACCAACAACTATGTGTTAAGACTCCTTTAGAAGATCCCAGAGGAGATAACAGGTTTGAAACAGGCAGATACAAGGTAAGCTTTAAAAGAACAACTAACACTTCAATCTTTAGACTGGCAAAACTCCAAACAGGGTTTCCAACAAACAAAAATTAAAATTATGTGCTATAAGTTCCAAAATTTTAATATTATTGGAAAATAGACAAGCAGGGAACTTTCAGTCCCGTTGCTGTATTAAAAGGAATGGGTTACAAGGAGATGAAATCAAATTACATTTGGCTCTGGATCCAATTGGCTGGAAGAAAAAATTTTGCTGGAGTAGGACCAGGAAGACTGGAGAGTTTCACCATAATTTCTGCGGTCTGATCTGATTGACTGGAAGAAGTGCCAGGCACCAGGAGTTCACTTGAGTTGTCAAGCGTCAATGTGAGTGACCTTTGATTGGCTAGCTCTGATAGTTTTTAAAAGTGGGCTACACCAGGCTAATAAGTAGTCTAAATTAACCAACATTTCTTCCCAGGAGGGAGCAACCAAGGGCAAAGGGATCTGCAGGATAGGCTAGCACAAACCTCTCATCAACTGTGTGTGCTAAATCCTCTAAAGAATGAAGGGGTTTGGCTGGCATTTTGGGCCTTTCTTGGTGCAGCAGGGAAGATTATTGCAATCCAATGACAGAGGTGGCAGTGAATTTACAGAGGGGGCTAAACTGACCAAGTTTGGCTTCGATCCCAGTGAGACAAACCACCATGATGCCGCCCAGTGAAGTACTGGGACAGCTGCTCAGAGAGAGGGACCAAAGAGAGGACACGGGGGACAGCTGAGAAAAGTATGCATTCAACCCCATCAACACTAACCTGGTTAGCAACCAGGGGGTGTGAGTATGGGAGCAGGAGACAAATTCACAGGTGCTTGGAGAGGCCCCCAAGTCATTACTCTCAAGATTGAGGAAAGAAGACACAGGTGCCTTCTCAGTCAGGGGAGCAAGCAGAGTGTGGTCAGTAGCATGCAAGTCCAAATTTATTTGCAGGTCAGGCTCTTGACCAGAGCCTCTCTGAAGATAAAGAAGGCCACTAGGGAGGTGTAGGAGACTAGAGGGATTGTCACCCACAAGCTGTGCCAAAAGAGGAGATACGGGCCCACAAATCAGAAGAGGTGCCCCAGAGAAGCAACAAAAATGGAGCCAAAGAAAATACCACAAATTTCAGAACTGGGAGTATCATGGTTGCGTTCTCCATGAGAACGATGGTGGTGTATTTTTTAGACAATAAACAATAAAAATTAGGGCCAACAGGAGCACCCATAGGCAAGAGAACAGACAGGAGAGGTAGTGGAGTGGCTTTTGGGAGCTTGGCAGTGCTCTCAGGTGTCTTTGGAGCGGACAGAAACAGAAACAGGTTTGAAAATAAAAGGATTTAAAGAGAGAAAATAAAAGTAAAAATAGATTTTATATTGAATTTTAACTAAAACTTTAAGTTTGAGTGTAAATTTTAGGAAACAAAAGCAAAAAACAACAACAGCTATACGCCAGAAGTCTGTTTTAAAAGTCCCAGAAGAGGAGCCGAGTTTGAAGCGGGTTGGTAATAGGTAAGCTTTAGAAGAACAAATAACACTTTTAATTCTTTAGGTTGTAGAAACTCCAAGGCAGAGTTTCCATTTTTAAAATAAAATAAATGGGTAGCAATAAGTTCTAAAACTGTAGTATTATTGAAAATTGACAGGCTTGGGAGACTGAAAGTCCCGTTGCTTTGTTAAAAGGATGGATTGCTAAGAGAATATCACATGACCATCTGACTTGTATCCAATTGATTTGGAAGAGAAATTTTGCTGGCCAAGACCAGGGGGGTACTGGAAGGGTTTAGACTAATTTCTGCGGCTCCACCTGATTGGCTAGAAAAGCCGGCCAGTCAGGATTGGTTCCCTGTCAGTAGAACTGACATATTCAGTGCTCAAAGAATACCTCTGATAATTGAAGTATTGCTGAAGGTTAACAATGTCACCAACATAGGCAAGTTGGGAGTCATTGAGATTTAGAAGGTTCTTATTGACTACCTCAGTGGAGGGTTTCTCTTTGGTGGTGGGGATGACCTGAAAAAGAAACCAGCAGATCAGCTGATAGAGATAGTTAAATGACTCAGTGTAATCATAGTTTTCATTTAGGGCTTTAATTCTGGTGAACCCATATGTGATGCCTCTTTCTGGTCAGCCAAAGTTATTGTATTTAAATTGGTGTTGATGAATAGCTTTATTCTTTTTATTAAATTTGAAGTTATGACACTTGTAAAAAACCAGTGCATCCCTTCTTTGAAATTGTGGGATAACTCTCAGGCTAAATTTTAGACACAACCTAAGCACCATTTCAGTTCTAAATTTTTTAGACAGTGTTGATGTTTCACACCCCAATTTGGTCATTATTAAGAGCACTCAGCTCAGGTTGTTGTCCTTGTTCCTCCTCAGGATCTGAGGTGGGGTCAGAGTGGCAGTTGAAGTCAAACAGCTTCTTATAGGGATCTGAGGAAGTGTAAGGAATTAAATTCCTTTCACAAAGAAAAAAACTAAAAAAATTAATTTTAATAACTGAGCCCAAGAAAACCAATGAAAAAAGTGAATTTTTAAATATGAAAATAGAATCAATGATTATTAATCATTCAATTAACAAAAATGGTTTGAAAATGCATTCAAAACAGTTCAACAAACGTATATTGGATTCAAATAGCAAACACAAAAAGAAAATGCATAATTTTAGATAAAAGTATAAATTCTATTATAAACCAAGGTTTTCAGGACTTAATCAACTATGACAGCAACATAAAAACCAATAAACCAGCTATTAATGGCTCCAAAAGAGTAAACACATTAAATCTAGCCAATCAGCAGGAATTTAAATGCAGTAATCAATCATATGAATAGACAGGGGTTCCCATTAGCAAATAAGAGAAAAAACATCAACCAAGCCTAGGAAACAATCTACATCCAACCCAGGAAACCATTCCAGCCCACAGTAAGGAACCTAGCTGCAGCCCATATGTAAAGACAAATCATACTTCTTCCTGCATTACAGACTACAGCTTACTGTAGTCCTGTAAAGCAATACTTCATCACCAACTCTTGCATTAATCATTGGTAACAACTATGTCCCTCCCCCATATTCACTTCAGTATTTAAGCTGACTATCCCCTCCTGAGCAATTTGCTCCAACAATATTATCCCTTTCAAACAACCTCAATAAATTATATATTTTCAAACTTTAACTGATTAGTAGATAATTGAGTCCATTCTAAACAACATGAAACCCCTCCTCCTTGTGTGGGGTTTCTGTGTGTTAATATAGTGTAACCAGTCAAATGTGAATTTTGAAACTCCAGAACCAACTCCAACTGACAAATCTGAGGACTCCATTTGGTGCCAATTTTTTCCACACTGCTGCCATGCCTCTTATGTTGAAACTTCTTTCTTCACTCCTATCATTCATCTCAAGGACCCTTGATTGGTCTTGGGACACACCAGTGTATACTACTTGTTAAATCACTTTACTCCTGTCTTAGGAAGATTTAGATTATTTGGTCACTTACTTCATGTTAATGATTAGAATTCTAGTAGGATCTACCTTATTTGAGTTTAATTTGGGAGCACTTCCCCAATCTATTGGGGAGAAGCTTCCAAATGAGTAGATCCCTGAATTAAAGAGTAGACAAAGGGAAAGTGGGAAGTGGCAAGGCTGGTTTCCTCAGTCTCAGGTGAGGATGTGGGGTCTGGGCAGGCTGCTTCTTTGGGGTAATCTTGGCCCTTTGGGACTTAGATGAGTTGATCTTGCCCTTCAAGGCCTTGGGTGTAGCTTTGGTAGTAGTTTTATGAGACATCAAATGAATAATTAATATCAAAATAAGGCTAATCTGGGATCAGTTTTTAAAGAGAGGGATTGTAGTGCTTTTAATATAAAGGTATATAATGTTTTTACAAAAAAATGTAGAGAAAACTTGAAAATATACAATATTGAGTTTCAGAGTCTTTTATTATGTAGAAACAACATTTTCTTTTAGTGTGCATATGCAAAAATTTGAGTTTTTTTTAAAAAAATCACAGTCAAAATGGATTATTTTAGATGTCATAATTGATGCTGAGATCAAAACATAGTGAACCTGTGTATCTTTATTTTAAAACTAGGTGGTTGCTGCGTACAAGGACAGATATAAAGTTGAATTTAATAAATCAATTCAATATCCTTTATATTTAAGTTGGGATTAATTATCATATTCTTAATTAATTTTCTATTTAAAATTCTTTCTTAGGAGTGATTTCAATTTTATTTATCTAAAATTAAAACTGCATATTCCAAGTTAAATAAAAATAAGTCTAAATAAGTGAATTATCAATATTAAGTTTATTAAAGCTAAAAAATAATTTTAAACTTTAAATTTGACTTATTAAATCCCTAAAAAAATGTAGAGCTGATTTGTAGCTTTAAATTAGGCTATTGGAATTTAATATTGGCTTGGTATTCACATAGATATGTTGTTTTTAGGTTATATGTGTTTTTAAGTGAATTTAAATGAATTAAATGGATTATATGCTTTTATTTTGACGCAATCCCAATACCAGCACTTAACTATATATCTCAACATCTAGAGTAGTTAGAGCTATCATATTTAGTATCATTTTAATTTTAATTAGCTAAATAATTTATCTAGATACTCTGGATTATATGAAAATCATTATACAGTAGTTTTCAACCCTGTTGAGGTAAATGTATATTATAAAGTTTAGAATGCATGAACTCAGTCTAAAAACAAAATCAAAGTGGATCCAAATCTATTGTAGTTTAATATAAATTCCTTGATTTTTGATTTTGTTTTTAGACTGAGTTCATGCGTTCTAAAATAGATAATATATTTTTCACAACAGGCTTGAAAACTACTGTATCAAGTCATAATTTATCATTGCCATTTTATTCCACTGATATTATTTTAGGATGAAGCTGTGATAAGCAAGTTTTCTCTGAAACAATATGCAGCTGTTGCAACTGAACCAATGAAAGTTCAGTATTTGGATTGAGGAAGACAATAGTCCAATAGAAAGGACAAGAATGAATAGAATAAGGTATTGTTTATTGTAGAATATTGTGATTAATATACTATATGGGGAAAGCCACAAGGCCACAAGGGGGTGGTATAGTGGGATGTTCCATGTAAGGTTTGGAGACAAGGAATAACTTGTATGGGGATCAGCATGTTGAATTGATAGTGCTCCTAATTAGGAGAAAGTGCCCAAAGTTTGATTTGCCATCAGATTGGTCCATGTTGTTAGATACATCAAGGGGCAACTCATTGCGTGCCCCCTGTGTATTATAAGATATGTTGGCAGAAAAGTCTGGGAACTTGGTTGCAACACCCCCCTTGCCCCCTGCTTGTTGTCAGACACCAGGATTGGATTCTGCAGAAGATCTGGGAAGGTCTGCACAAACAACCTTTGTGGGGATGGCGCAGCAGGGGCGCAAGCAATCATGGTGGAGCTTCTTGGTGTTTCCTTGGACATCTTCAAGTTGATAGGTGTGATTGTCATAGGCTGTGGCTATCTTGAAGGGCCCTAGGTGGTTGGGCTCTAGCTTGGCAGAATTGTAATTGAGGGTGTAGACGGGGTCACCTACAGCATATCTGGCTTCAAGGTGCTTTGTCTCTCCTTCAATTTGTTTGTGTTTGATTTCTTGGGCCTTGGCACACCATTAGTTCAGGGATGGAGTTGTCAACAGGGGGCTTTCCAGGAACTGTAGACTTTAACTTCCCCTGTTCAATTCTTGTCAGACTGTCAGGCGTTCCAGAGGCCAAGGTGCTGGGACTAAACCCAGTGCCTCTGTTGATTCTTGCTTGTAAGATAACTAGAGCGGTGGGCAAGTGTTCAGTCCACACAGTATTGGAGTGCTCCTGTGAGAGCTTGGCAATCAGTTGGACTAATGAGCCATTTAATTGCTCTATGTGCCCATTGGCTTGCAGATGATAGGGGGTTGTAACTATCTGTTGGAGGGCATTCTTGGCGCAGTACGTCTTCATGACATGTCCAACAAGCTTGGGGCCATGATATGTGATTAGAGGTTTGGGTCGCCTAAAGCAGGCCACAATTTCCTTGCCAATGAAGCGGGTGATGATGGTGGTGTGTGGTTATTTGTTGCCCAGGGTACTGGCCAGCAGGTGAAGTAGTCAATGGTAGTAATGATGTATTTCTTCCCCATTCTGTCCTCAGGGAGGGGCCCAACAACATCAAGGGATCACTGTTCAAAGGGTTCCATAGCTTTAATGGGCAGGACAGACTTGGGGGTGCAGGTTTGGATGTATTCTTTTTGCACAGCACACATGTTTCAAGAATATCCAAGATGTCTTGGCGCATACATGGCCACCAAACCTTCCATTTCATGATCTCAAAAGAGGTTACATCCTCTGATGTGACCCAAGGTGTGGTGGTAGTGTAGTATGGTATTGCCCCATTGTGTGGTGGGAATGTAGGGCGTCTTTTCTCCCATCTTTGCCCGGCAGCAGATGTTGCCAGCATAGTTGGTGAACTGGATTTTTTTGTCCTTTAGCTTAGAGATGGTTACCAAGTTAAGGCCTTCTTAATGAGTTACTTCAGGACAGAGGTACAGCATTGGCCAATCTGGGTTCAAGCTATTGTCCCCAGTGATAGACGCTACATAGAGCCTTGAGAGGGTGTCAGCTATGACAAGTTCCTACCCAGGCTTTGTCAATGCACAACTGGTAGGAAAATAGGCGCTCAACCCAGCCTGCTTGGCAGCGTGTCAAGTGGGACTGTGTGTTGAAGTACTGGAGTGACTTGTGATCTGTCAGGACGCGGGGTGGAAAGGTAGCCCCTTCCAGGTAACAGTGACATTTCTTGACGCAGTGCACAATTTTTGCTAACTCTTTATTATGTATGATATAATTTTGTTCCAAGTTGGTGAGCTTCTTGGATTTGTATGCCACATGGAGTAAGACGCCTGTGTCAGTTTCCACCTGTAACACTCCCCCTATGGCTCTGTCAGAGGCATCAGTTTCAAGTTTGTACTGGCAGTTATAATTGGGGAACTGCAATACAGGTGCAGTTGTAGGTCTCTGCTTCAACGTCTCAAAGGCTTGATCTCTGGCAGTGGTCCAGTGAAAGCGTTGTTTAGTGTTCAGGAGCTTGGTGAGAGGTGCAATAAATTCTACACAATTGGAGATGAATTTACGCACGTAGTCAACCATGCCCAAGAAGGTACACACCTGACCAACATCAGTGGGAGATGACATAATAGTGATTGCCTTGATCTTGGCAGAGTTGGGCTTTATTCCTTGAGAAGATATGGTGTGCCCAAGGAACAACAGCTCCAACTTGAGGAACTTACATTTGGAGGGTTTAGCTTTTAGCTGATTTTTCCAAAGGTTGTTGAGGACAGCATAGAGGTGTTGGAGGTGCGTGGTTTGATCTTGACTGAAGAAAATAATGTTGTCAAGGTACACAACAACACATTTCCCAATCAATTCCTCAAATTCTTTGTTCATCAACATGGCAAAGGTGAAAGGAGTGTTGGTCATTCTGAAGTTCATGACCCAACACTCAGACAACCTGTAGCATGTGTGGAAGGCAGTTTTTGCCTCATCCCCTGGTGCAATGCAGACCTGGTTGTACCCCACAGTGAGATCAATCTTGCTAAAGACCTTTGCACCCTCAAGTGTGTCAAACAGGTTGTCAATCAATAGCAGGGGGTACTTATTATTAACAGTCACCTAATTTAAGGTGCAGTAATCTGTGACCAGGCAAAGGGACCTTTCCTTCTTGGATACAAAGAAGACATCAGCCCCGTATGGAGAGAGCAAGGGGAAGATAAAGCCCTTATTAGGTGGATCTATGTGTCAGGGATTCCTTCCCTGACTACCTGAATTTCATTGACAATCTTGGTAAAGGAATAGCAACAAATCAACATCAGAACAAAGGGATTGAAGATACTCATTTTAAAATCAACACAACAAATTCAACAATATCAGGTAATGGTTTTGATATCTTTGGGACCCGGATTTGAACCCAGTACGCTAGAAATGAAGAGTTAATGAAGACTGGGACATCAAAAAGCTTTGGTTTACCTTTTTATATTCATTCTATTGATTTGAATTTTGCTTTCAAAAAGCCTTTTGAATTCAAAAGCATTAATCAGTTAGTATACGTCACTTACCGCTCAGCATATGATTGGCTGAATCCTGTCACCTGCTTGATCAACAACCCGCTCTCTATGCTAAAGAGCAAGGCTCCGCATATGAAGCTTACAGATCTTCTTATGATAAACCGCTTAATTATCCACAACCTAGTGGCATATGTGTGGCTGTTCCTGCTAAAAACAATGATAAACTTAAAATTAAGTCAGGAGGTAGCCCCAATCAAGCCAGGTATGTCATAATTTACAATCTTCATGTAAATCCTCTCATATCCCAAAGAGACTCATATATTCTTCAGCCATGATTTTAAGCCTATTTAAAGGCCCAAACTTATTCAGTTCCATTTTTTCCAACAATAAAGACTATCCTATTTCTGATACTTCTACCTTTTCTGACACAACTCCATTTCTGAAGCCATGAAAGGAATCCTATTCCTATCCTGGTTTCTAGTTTACTTCTTGTCAGTGGTTTTTTCCTTGGAAAATCCAACTCCTACAACTGACTGGTACAACTCCTCTCCTGATGATGCCCACCAAAAGGAATCCCTTGCCAATGGATGGTTCAAATACCCGTCTGGACATTGGGGACATAAGTTCAACTATGGTCGCTCATTTACTTCCCCTCCTATTGAACCAACCCTTGTTAGACCTTACGCTTCCTTTTACCTCTTAGTGTATTTGGTGGGCTACTATCTACTAGGGCAATTCAGTCCTATGTTTGAAAGGTTTGCCTATCTAGGACAGCTTGGGCATCTTGCAATGGTCACGGTTCCTATTGGTTTGGTCATAGCAGGATTGAATGTAGGGGCCTTGGCCCATCAGCTGGGAAGTTTATTCCCTGCAAAGTGGGTCCCTGACACTATGAGGTGCTTATAGAGAGTCTTGTCTTCCTTTGGTGTCAGGCAAAAAAGGTGTCAGGATTGAAAATTATTGCTCCCTAGAAACCCGGGCCTGGGAGCAGGAATCAAACCCTGACCCTGGATTCCTTTGGGCCGCCGGGCCTGTGGACCGCAAGACTGCCCACCCGCGTTTTCCTAGGATTGAGCCCCCGCAAGCTGACACCAAGAATATTGACCCATGCAGTAGAAAGATCCAAACCAAAGGAATCATTGCACCAAATGGAGGATTAATCACGGCGCCTAATAGAGGTACTGATTTGGCAACTATTAGCCTCATGAACTTGAAGTCTACGCCAACAACTAATCAAGAGCAAACCCAAGAAAGAGGCACGGGCCAGCAGCCCGGTCCCATGACCTTGACACAAGAGCAAGACAATCAAGCAGCCAATTCAAGATTCTGGACCAATGAAAGAACTCCCGGGCCAAGTGCCATTTTGCTGCTTTTTGACCTAAGCACCCAGTTCCCCCAGCCCAGGTCTTCCCAATGCATTGATGAACCCCCCATGGAAAATGTTAAGTTTGAAGGGGGGATACTATATAGACCCAAGGACCCTGCGCTCTAAACTTATTGCCATTTTTGAGTAAAGGTTATGTTAATTTGGTTCATACAGCTATTACCTTATTTTGTATTTGCTGTCTACCAATTCAGCTTGAGATCTTCTGGCCTGCCTGCCCCACCACCCGCTGTTTTCTGTCCTCCTGGTGTACCCTACAGACCCGTCCACTTTACCAACTATCCTCTGAAGTCTGAATACAAGGAATACACCCCAGAAAAGATACTCAAACTCAATCCCCTGGCCCACATACAATTTGCTATTAGATATAACCAACAAGGCCCGTGGATAATCTCAACACCCAAGTTGTTCAGAGGGAAATTCAATTATCTTCCTGCTTACAACATACCCATGGAACCACCTATGACCCCAAAACCTATGCCTGCTTCCTCATCCAACCTTTCAACTGACCATACTGGCAAGCTGTTTGGGATTGTGTACATCACCCTCACAGGGGCAATTGACACTATAATCCCGGCCACCGGCCCGTGGTCTTGAGTGGGAAAGTTGGCCTCATACCTTTTAAAGTTAGCTTCCCTCTTGTGGTGGGCATTGCTTGCAAGAAACCCGGCCCAAGTTACCCCTGAAAACAACGGGCCAGCCGACCAAGACTGGATCCCTGAAAAAAGGGGACATGCTTTGGGCAGTGACCCTTGCAATTAGACAACATTCTGAATTTCTTATTGAGGGGTAGTTGATCCATTGTTTCACTGAAAACGTCCTTATATTCCTTGAGGAGTGTGGCAAGTGCTGGTGGAGGTGAAGTGGTCAAGGGAGGGGCCGCAGAGGGTTCAGCACAGATAACTTTGACTGAGCATGGGTTAAAGTCTAGTTTCCCCCTTGAAATTGTACGAGCTTGTCTCTGTTAAACTGACAAACACATTATTGTGAAGTAACTTGCTTGTTTTGACAGGATAGATCTGAAAACCCACCCCATTTCTGTTGAGGGTGATTACAGACGTGTCCCAGTCAATGTAGGGACAATTGTGGCAAAGCCAGTCAAGGCCAGCAATTATGTTGTGGCTGAGCCCTTCCATTATTGGCCCAGAGAGCTTAACCTGGACTTTCCCATTCTCACAAAGAAGGTTACCGTCTCATGGGTAATTGCCACTCTTTGGGAATCAGCTACCTGTACTGCCTTGAATCTGCTTGGCACACGGTCTAATTGTTGATAATCAGCAAACGTCTAGTCAACCATAGTGTGGTTGGCCCCAGTATTTACCAATAGCTTGTGGGTATTCCCACAAAAATGGAAGGGATAAGCCAAGCAGGTTACTTTATTGGGAGAGTGGCTTGCTTGAAGCACGGGGTTGTCACTATGAACTTGGAAGACTTCAAGGGTTTCAACTTTGTGTACACTGTAGTTGCAGGGGTTTTTTGCAAGGAGGGATTGAGAGTGAGGGTCAAGTGGGGTTGTATAACCTCTTGTAACTATAACCCCCAGGTTTTTCACTGGTTCTCAATTTGTGCTAGCTGTAGTTCCCCTTTGCAGGGGCGTTTAGTCCCATTTTCCTGCTGGCAGGGCTAGCAGCAGCCTACTTGATTGTGGGCACTGTCAGGTGTTGAACAAGGTTTAGGTGGAGCATCATTTGTTTGGTGGAAGCACATCAACGCCTGGTTGTTGGCCTCCAAAATGGCCTTATAACAGTCATCAATGGAGATGCAGCAACCTACAGGGACCCACTTACAGATATGGGGCTTGAGCCCATTGACTATCATTGTCAGAAGTATGGTGTTTCCATTGATCACGGCTTTGGGGCGGCGGCCAGAGCTTGCTACCAGGCAGCAAGATATTTGGGGACAGACCTGGTCTGCTTAATAGCCAGGAGGGGAGTTCCCACCACAATAGGAGAGAAGGTTTTGCTATAGCAGGACTTCATGGCGTCCCTGAATGACGCCCAGGTAACATCGATTTCTTGGCTGGCCCAGTTGGTAAACCACACAGCAGTGGTCCCTGTGAGGAGCCCATTTGCAGTAGCAACTCACTTGGGCTCAGGAACTTGACAGATACAAAGGCAGGTTCTGGTAGAGTGGAGCCAACTGACAATGTTGGCCCCTTTGACCCCACCCGCAAAGGATTCCAGCTGAAGGTTAATCATGTGTTGCAAAAGATCCAACTGAGGCAGGGTGACGCTGGCGTCACCCTGTCCAAGGCAGAATCAATTATACACACTCATAAGAACCAGCTGATCTTTTTAAATGATGTACCCATCAGGATGTCCCCCTTGGGGATTGGCAGGAAGGTTTCTTGGCGGGGAGTAGCCATACGGCTGTACTCTGTTCTTTCTTGGGGGAATTTTTCTTTTAGGTAGGTTGTGAACCTACTGCTACTACCACTGTTGCAACTGAACCAATGAGAGTTCAGTATTTGGATTGGGGAAGACAACAGTTCAATATAAAGGACAAGAATAAATAGAATGAGCTATTGTTTATTGTAGAATATTGTGATTAATATACTATATGGGGAAAGCCACAAGGGGGTGACATAGTGGGGTGTTCCATGTAAGGTTTGGAGACAAGGAATAACTTGTGCGGGGATCAGCAGATCAAATTGGTAGCACTCCTATTTAGGAGAAACTGCCCAAAGTTTGATATTGCCATCAGATTGATTCATGTTAGATACGTCAAGGGGCAACTCATTGAGCGCCTCCTGTGTATTGTAAGATATGTTTGCAGGCAAGTCTGGAATCTTGGTTGCAACACAGCCACATGGATTAGCTGACACATCCAAGTGGAATATTTTATTCTTTCACTTTAAGATTAATAATTTTTAAATGTGAAGGCCAACTATCTCTTTTTAAAATATTTTATTTAAAATATTATTTTAATATTCAAAATTTGTATTATAATGCTTTAAATTGACCAAGATCTCTTTTTTCATTGATTCCATTATCAGCAAAGAGTTTAATCATCCAGTCATATTAAAGTATACTAAGTTATCTGTAGCTTCTCTTCCAAATTTAATCCATACATCCTGGAGTCAGGTAATATTTGCAGTCAAGCCACTTTGATATGGTTGAATGAGGTTAGACATACATTTAAAAATAAGTTAATTGAATACAAACTTATGGTAGTTTGAGTAGCTTATATTCTCATTTCAACATAATTTATACCACACTTCCCTAAAATTTAACATTTTTTACTTTCAAAGACTCATGTAAGGGATTAAATTTAAGCATGAGCCAAATCAAGATTTTGACTTGATTATCAATTTTTAAAATAAATTTACAGAAAAATCAATTTATTCAAATCACTTACAGCTTGAGCTCACTCAAGGCAACATTGCAGACAGACACAATGTTATATATATTAACAAGAAATTTATGGTGGAGTTACTACACCCAGGCTTAAGAGTAAATCTTTAAAATCTTAAAAATCAACTTATACAACTGTAGTTAAAAAGTACCCAGCTGTTTAGAGGAGATTAAAAGATGCATATATACAGTAGTTTTAAAAGCTATGGTTACAACCAAGAATACCTCAGATTTAAACAAAATGATTTC
>QTSX02001223.1:0-13652 GCA_014839935.2 Entomophthora muscae | reverse complement strand
ATGACCCATATATAGCTTCTGTCCTTCCAGGGCTGGGCCCTGGTTAGTAGCCCATCACAAGTAGCTCTATGGGGTTGAATGTTTGATAAGTAGGCTGGTGAGAAGGTTGGGTCCAAGGTTTTAATAATATGTGTGGAATAAAAGCCATTATCATAAAGTTTACCATGCACTTTATTTAACGTTGTCTACACTTGACTTTATTGGGGGAAGTGGTTTTTATACCAGTCATCCGCTCTTCCTTGGAAGAGACTACTGGTAGCTTTTTGGAAAGCCTTAGTGGTTCATCCCTTGGTCAAAGGCACTTGTATGGGAAAAATAAGAGGAGGAAGGGATCCAGGAACTTTAACCTGGGCTTGGGAATGGGGATTAATCAGGGCAGTGGCATTGGATTGGCTAAGGTAATCTTGGCTGGGAACTAGATCATTGGCATCTGGTCTCATCTTTATTGCAGTTAGATTGCTGGGTGCCAATTGGGTGGCTTATATTACAAGCAGGGAATTGCATTGGGGCACAGTCATTGCATACTTGGGGAGAGTATTGTGATCAACTGATTGGTGGTTAATTTCAATCATCTTGATTGTGATATTCTCTATCATTACATCAGTGTGTGTTTGAGGTTTGGCTGTATTGGGTTCATGCATATTCAGGCAATACTTATAATTGGCATTATTCTGGGTAGGAGAAGAAAGAACAGAAATAGGAGATTTGGTGGAATCAGAAACAGAAGCCAGCAAAGTAGCTGCAGTGCTGGCTGGGAACTGGAGCAATATCAGCTGGTAATGGATTTACTCAAGCACTCAGCTGATGCACTCAGCTTTTACTTAGGAGCCAGCCAGTTCCCTTTTATGCTTAGAGCCAGTGGCTCCCAAGCTGTTGGAGGCCACCAGCTCCCCCTGGACCAGCCAATTGACTGGCCCTGATTGTATTAACAGCTATGGCTGATTGCCCTGGTGGTTTGGTAGGGGCTTGATTCCCCTGGCAAGCTTTTGCAGCTTCCCACACAGCTGCTTGCTCAGCGCAGACGCAGGTTTGAATCCTATTGGGGTTGCTTTCCATTTGCTGGCCCTTACAAAGACATCATAGTAAAAACCATCATTAATTTTCATATTTTTCATAAAAATCATTTATATCATTCAATTTTATTGAATTTTGGAAAATCAAAAATTATTATGGGAGATTATTTTATTCCAAATTTTTATAATCACTGTTGCCATTTTACTGACCATCCTTAATAGCTTCTCTGGATCACAACCCACTTTGTCCTGAGGACTTGGGATGTTGATTGTTGTTTATGTGGATTGAGATTTTCCCAGTTCATTCTGACAAACATCATTGTGGCATGTTTTTATCATGCCCTCAATTGTCATAAACTGAAGCACCATGTAATATGTCACCACTCCAAAAACTAATAATTAACTTCTAGCCTCAAAACAGAAGCTCAGTAGGTTTATAGATAATTCTGTACTAGTAAAGATTACAAAAATTCAAGGAATTTAGGTTTTCATTTTTTATGTTTCTGCTTGAGATATCATTTTCTACAGTTTCTGTTAACTATGTTTTTGTGCCTTGCCAACTTCAATTTAGAATAAATGGATAGCCAAGCATCTGGAACTTCTTCCCTTCTCCTTCATCTTCCTGCAGAGGACTTTGAGTGTAAAATATTATTAAAATTGTATGGTTTATCTTCTCTTCAGTTTTTGAACTTATTTTTATTATTATCTTGGTTTTGTTAATATACCCATCTCTGATTTTGGGTAAGTTTTTTTTTTAGAATTTCACCCCTGCATTCTTTTGCTTTCAAATGTAGTTTTTATCTGGTTTCTTATTTCTCATGGAGTAAAATATCAGGAGCTCAACTTTCAAAGCCCATGTTGTTTTATGGTTGCACTTCTACAGGAGTGGCAGGCCAGTCCTGAAAAGCCATTTATATTATTGGGGTATCCTGACCAGATAGTTGACTGCAGTTGCCCAGGGACGCCAACTGCCAGTGTGATGTACAGCCTGATTGGCTAACCCCAACACTGATATATAGACAAACCCTAGTTTTATGAAGTCCTGTTTACAAAGAACTTATGTTGAAAGGGGTACATTAAGGTTTTCCGTCATAGGCAATATGAACTAGCCTCCAAGTGTGGCAGGGGGTAACCCAGAGGAAGGTACAAACAGTGGGGATGATAAAACTCAGGATCTGAGACATGATTGAAGGTAGCCAGGTATGGGGAAGAAGACCCTGTTGGCAAGGGATAAACAGCAGTGTACTGTTATTAAGATTCACACAAAGAATCAAATACAGTAGTTTCAAAAGCTATGGTGACAAGCAAAAACAATTCATATTCAAACAAAATGAACTCATGTTTAAACAAAATTAAAAATAAATAAATTCATATTGATTTACAATAGATTTGGGTTCATTTCAATTTTTCTTAAATCTGAGTTCATTTTGTTTAAATCTGAATTGTTTTTGCTTGTTGCCATAGCTTTTAAAACTACTGCAATATATATTTCCTACTGTATAGCAAAAACCTGTAAGAAAAAGGTGCTCATGCTACATGGAATTTTATTAAGATGATGCCAACATAGAGGAAGGTTTCACTTCCTCACTTTTATACTTACCTGGTAAAATAGCTAATTCTTGAACACCATTATTCTGGTGGCATCTTTTTTTATTGGAATACTCTTGGTGTTTAGAAATGTGAGCATTTGTGTGTGCAGGGACCTACACCTGGCTTTTGCTTATGCTTTGGTGTGATGTGTTTGGCTTTTAACTGATGAGATGTCACATCAATTAAAAAGAACCTCAGCAAATCAATTATCTGATTATGCAATTAATCAATTGCTTTTCTGATTTAATGTTTCCCAATACTTTTGAGATATAATTTATTCCATAGATTTGATCTCCATTTTTTGAGGCATGTGCATCTCAAAACTTACTGACTATTGGAGCTCATCAAGAGCATGTTTTTTGTCAAGAGAGTAATTTACTAAAGGCTTCCACACTTTAATAGTTATGTTGATAAGTATGTTATCAAGGGCATCCTGGGCCCTGACAATAACACCAAATTCTAATGGACACACATATGTGATTATAACTTCATGCAGCTGAAATAAAACTTAATGAGGCACCCCTCCTCCAATATCTCATGCAAGACAGATACCATTAATTAGAGACCAACAACTAAGACATGTTAATTGAAGGAGTACTGATAATAAAAACAAAGGAAGGTAAGTATCTTCCTGTAGCTCATAAATTTTGAAAGCTTACAGAAGGATAATGTTTCTATCCTTACATAACAAGAAGATGTTGACTATGTTGCACTATCTCATTGAATTGAAAATTTATCTAGACTATCAAAAAGAGTTCACCTGTATAACAAACCACAAATTTCTTGTATACCTGAAAACACACAATAGCCTTACAAGGCAACAATCCAAATATATGAAACTAATCCAAAGATACCCCATGATGATTTAATATAATCCAGTAGGAGCTAAAAGTGGTTGACACACTCTCATGTTTGTACTTAAATAATACCACATTACTTCAGGACTCAATCCTGATTAGCCTTTCCTAGTGATTTGTAAAAAAAAGGTTTTACTCAAGGGACCACCAAGCCTAATAAAAAAATGGTATTAGATAATTAAAAACTGTTTGCTGATTTTCACAGTGTTCTTCACTTTAAAATGACTGCTGGAACAAGTGTTTCCTATGTTTCTTTGTTATAAAGAGTTTACATTGTACTAAGGTATCATCAAGATTTAGGCCATACAGAGTCTGTAATCCATTTGAGTTCCTTAAAACCAAATATTTGTAACTAGCCTTATATCAAAATACCTTTAAACTGGTTGACCAATAAAAATTATGTGAAAAGCTATCCAAGTCTCAAAACCCTTTAATATCAGTGTTACTTATCTTGATAGGTAAACTCTTTGAGGTGTAGGCCCTAGAAACTGCAAGACTCATACCAGAAAGAACAAATGACAAGAGATAAATAATAACAGCAGTGTATTATGCTGTCATATAGACAGTAGCACAAGTCACTAAAAAGCACTCAGATAATGACATAATAAGTTTTATTGGTAAGAAAAAGGTGACTAAATTTGATACACCAAAACTTCTGATCACCAATGGGGTAAAGAACTCACAGCAGAAAAAAAATTTTATACCATGCAAACAAGGCATCAAACACAACATCACTATGCCATACTACCCCCTGACTAATTAAATAGTTAAAAGACTCAACAATCTCCTATTACAGGAACTTGCCAAACTGTCAATTAATAACTCCACCAGATAGGAGAACCATTTTCCCACAACCCCAATGATGTTTAAAGTATTAAAGAATTCTGTGAATGGATACAGCCCTTATGAAATTATGTTTGGTACCAAACCTGAAATCAAAATCATAACCAACATTTCCTAATTGGTTTTGCCAAATAAGGACCCCAGAAAGGACAGCCCAAAGGTGACTTAAATTCAAGAAACATAGCCAGAAAAAGAAGATAAACATGTCAAAACCATGAAACAGCTCCTTCTACAGTGGTTTGAGGTTGGAGATAAGGTGTGGGTATTGAAACCAAACTTCTCAAAGCTTTAATCCAAGAAAGTGGGGCCTGCCATCATATTACATGTCTACCCCAACTACACCTACTTTTTATAGGGACTTGGAAAGAAGTGTAAGGACAAAGTAATGCATCACAACTAATTAATACTATGCAAAGCCAAGATCCGGCAATGTGAAGACATCATAGCTACCTTCACACATCAACTCAAATAATAAAGAGCCAGGGCCTCTGAAAACTACCTCCTAGTTTCCCAGAAGACAAGAACCCCAAAGATAGCCAAGGGAGAAGGTGTTGTAACAAGGTAAATTTGTAACAGATCAGATATCAATCCAATTCCTGACTTGGTATGCTGCCTAATTTGAGCAACTACACATAAACTTCCCACTCATAATCTAATTGCTTATCACAACTGGTTGTCCATTTTAATGTTCAAATAGGATCATTCACATGTTATTAAAGATCAATATTGTAAAGTTACACAGGCCCCCATTGGCCTTGGATAGGGATATTTTACCTAGGCTAGCCAAAAAGGCAGTCCACATTCAGGAGCAACCCCTACACAAATTGGAAGATCTTGTCCACACTGTCAATGAGCAGAATGTTGTGGCATTTTCCCCAGGGGAGCTTTTATCAGATTTGAAATATTCTCCTCCCACTACAGAATAGATGTTGATTTTACTGGATTGCCTGTTAGCTTGGTGCTGTCCCCATTTACAGCAAACTTTAGTTTAAAAGAGAGATGTTTTCCTCCCAGGTTCTTTAGGTCCATCTGCTCCACATCCCAAGAAGCGTTTTTGTAATGATCCAGGGAAACTGGCACCTCAGCCAAATTTTTTTCCAGTCTGTTGGTTACTTGGCCCACCAAAATTGTTTTAAGGACATGTGGGTTATGACGTCAGTTTTGGCCATCAATAATATTGTTACTCTGGTTTCCTCAAGAGATTTGCTCTAGCTAATCAGGTCTTTATTGTCATGAATGACATTTCTCTTGAAAATATGGATGATAATCATCTAGCAGAATCAAACCAGAACCTTCCTCAAATGAATACACTTATCCTGTGGGCGCTTGGGCTGCCCACCTATGTTTTTTTAGGATAGCTAATGAACATACAGAACCAGCTAGAGGCTTAAACCTGATTAATAATGTTATTTTACAAGTGGGCTCTACTGATGTATCTAAACTCATTAAAAGGAACCCTGAGATAGCAGTTTGAAAAGATAAATATAGACTACTGGAGGCATTTAATTAACCTATTGTCATTACCATCACAGCTGACAGGATACAGGAAGAGAGGATTGATGCTTAGCCTGAAGGGTTGAATATCAAAGCTAATACTGATGAATTTTAAAAATTTGGGGCCACCTGGCTGTGGTTTTTGCAGTCAGCTAATGATCAAGAGCCAGTGCAAGAATTTATATAACTCATCAAGATAGATGTATCCCATCTGACACCTGCCAATGAGTTTAATTTTTGAATAAGTTAAACATGATTGGAAGTTAATAGGCTTCCTCTAGACTATCAACAATCCATAATGATATGATCCTTCCATAAACCGTAAGGAGCACACCATGAAAGGTGTGGTGAAATAGCTATGAGTTTGATGTTATTTACCAGCTTCTATTGTCCATAGAAAACTATAGACCCTATATGTTGTCTATACAAGGCCATAGGTCATACCTGTTGGCCATAGTATGCTATAGTTCTGATCTGTTGTCTAGACAAGGCTATAGGCTATATCTGTTGGTCAGACAAGTCTATAGACCATAGATGTTGGCCAGACTATTCCATATGTCATATCTGTTGCTCATATGAAGTATGAAGTAATCTGTTAAGCTGTCTGTTACATACTCTATCTAGATTATACCTAATTTGCCACATTTGCCCTTGGAATAAACAGTTTCTAACTGACACTACTTATCTAACTTAGAGTCACCCTTTTCAATTGTAATCTTCACATGAAACTGTAGCAACTAACTTGATTGATTATCAATATTCCATATTGTCAATTAAAATTTTAGTTGGCTATCATATTAAGAATGTCTATATAATCTTCAATTGACTTATGTAATAAATTAGAGATGTTTTATTATAAACTGAATGCTGATTTTTATCCTTTAGCTTGGATAAGTTACTTGTTAACTGCCTTTAAAGAGGTGCAGACATTGGGTCTTTACATACTATGATAGCTTCTATAAGTTATAAGCAGATGTTGAGCTTGTGTTTTTACCACTGTTAGTATAGAGACATCTAGAAATAATAAGTCTGCTGAATACCACTTATTGATTATGAATCCTCTCTTCCCCTTCCCCTGTATCTATTGTTTGTCCATATTCTAACTGATTAACATGCACCCATCCTTCTGCCAATTCTGGTCCCACTCTGTTGTCTTGTTGCCAACTAACAACTGAATTCTTCGCTTGTATATATCCATCTTTCCCAAAGTATATACTATCTATCTGGTATCTAAATGACTAATATACACCAACTCTACACCCTGTCTTGTTTTCCTGTTACTGAATGACAACTGAACATCTTCTTCTTGTTATCAATACTATGATATTCATATATTATCAATAGTCAGAAGCTCCTCAGTTTTATGCTGGCAAGGCATATTATGTTGTACTTTGACTTACCTGTTGCTCACATATCTAAGTACTGTTTAAGCACAGTAACCTGTTAGAGAAGTCAACACAAAGGACAACATGATTCTGGAACTTTCAGCCCAAACAAACTGAACAAAACTCAGTTAGCTTGTGATCAAAGCCAAGCCAAATCATTAACCAATTTTGCTAATTAAACCCTGAAGTCACCCTTGAAGCTGGTATCACCATTTTAAAATAAGCCATATTATGTGACATTGATTCTATCACTTTATTTCTTATTTAGCTTTAGTTGTTTTCTACTTCAGCATTGCTAAAACATAAAAACTTGGCTCTGTTGTTACATCTGCCTGTAGAAGAACCTGATACCTGAGCTGTGTTTTTATTGTTCTCCAGGTGCACCTTACAGACCAGTGAATTTCTCTAATTATACTCTTAAGACAGAGAGCAAGGATTTCCCCTTGGAAAATATACTTTGTTTTAAATGTGTCAAAACCCATGCCAGAGTCCAGCTGGACTCCCACAGGAGAGGCAGGCTGGGCCTGAAAGTCCATTTATACAATTGGTGTGATCCTGACAATATAATTCACAGCAGTAGCCAGAGGACGCCAACTTCCAGTATGGGGCACAACCTGATTAGCCAACCCCAATATTGTGATGTAGACAAACCCCAACATACTGAAGTTTTGGGAAAGAGGCACTTTGGGTAAGGGTGGAGTGGAGGGAATCTCCTTCATGATAGTCATAATTGGGCCTCTAGGGTGGCCAGGAGGAAGACCCAGGTGGTGAGGGTGGAAGAACTCCATTTCAATGGTGAAAGGTGCCTTAACCAAATGGAAAGGAGCAGAACCAGGAGGGAACAGATAGTTACAGTTGTATTGTGTAATGGATTTAAAAATAGATGCAAAAAGAATGATTATATTGGTGCAAAAATAGATAATTCTTGCAAGAAAATAATAGTACTGGGCATAAAGTTGTTTATTTAATATGTCAACAGTGAGGAAGGATTTTTCTCCTCACTACTTATACTTGCTGAGAAGTACAGCCTTTTGTGCCACCAGAGGCCTGATGGCATCATTTCCAGTGATAATTGTGAAATGGCTTGGAAATTGAGCATTGGGACCTGGGGGAAGGGCATTGGCTGGTATATCATGATAATGGTTTTGGCTGCAGCATGTCAAGATACCGCAGCTATTATTAGAGCCTGCAAGCAATTGAGTACCAGATTGCACAATCAAATGATTGCTTTCTCAATTTACAATTTCACAATAGCAAATGAACCCAATTTTGTGTTTAATTTTAATGCCAGGGTTTTGCGGCACATGGGCTTTGCAAACCCCTGGCCATTCACAGTCAGAAAGGGGGTTTCCTTCTGGGAAGGCAGTTGGCAATGCTTTTCACTCTGCTGGTTGTTTTATCTCCACTCAGACTAGCTGATTGTCTAGAGCATTCTGGGCCCTGACAAAATGCCTGGCTCTTTTGAGAATCCTTCAAAAAGCCTATCACAAAGGAGCTTGGTACAAGAACCCAGCTGCCTTATTTTGTGAAAGATACAATCATCTCCTGGCCTACCAAACTGTGACTGTACTACAGTCATATTGGGCTGTGGTTTCACAAAGAGGTTGAATTGTGATGAATTTCATAGGTTGAAATTCAAAACAATAGGATTGGCCTGGGAGAGATTTTCCAGCGTAGTAATGATACTCAGGAATCAATTAGGCTGTACTAATTGAGGGCCAAAATGAATAATCTGAACAATTCAGATTATGAGACTAGGTGTCTCAAACCTTCTAATTAACCATGGAGGTTAATTGATACCCAGGAATCAATTAGGCTGTACTAATTGAGGGCTGTAATGAGTAATCTGAACAATTCAGATTATGAGACTAGGTGTCTCAAACTTATTGATTAACTGGGAAGGTTAATTAATATATGCTTAGAATATAACTAATGAGGATTTAATTATATTGTTTAATTGCCTTGAATATGTCAAGAAGTTTGGTAAAGGTTAGCCAAAAGTAAACCCCTGAATTGTGGTTTAAAAGCGCTGTTTTGGCAACTTAATTAGGTTAAAAGTGCCTTCATACTGCCTAATTGATCTGTAAAGCACCAAGGCGCCGCCTGGGAAAGTTCCTGGGCGCTGCAGTGGCGCCTGGTTTGTGTTTCAAAGCGTTTTAATGGGTTTTTTAGGCAAAAAACCATTAAATGCAAAAAACAGCTAAATATAGACAATGGTGTCTATGCATTCAGGATTGATCAGCTGGTTCCCAGTTGGAACAAGGATAGCTTGGATCAGGAATATGTATATTCCATAGGGTTTTGGCACCAGAAGTCTGGAATGCTTCAAGCCAAAGCAATACATTTCCACAGAAAGAATCAGGTGATTCTGGAATGTATTAGGGAACATTCTTATAGTTTAAGAGTGTGAAGATCTTTTTGGTAAAGATCTGGATTGAATGACGCCGTTATGTCATAAACCATGTGATAGGAATCCAGAAGTGATTCTGGACCCAGAGGGGTTTTCAGTCAAATGCACCCTGATTGGTATATAATGGAAACATGATAATAAAAAAATAAAATATGATACTTATGTGTGATAATGGTTGCTTTCCCCTCAATCTTTTTATGCTTTGCATTTTTGGCTTTTAACTGAAATAAGACTACCATGGAATGAAAGAGATGATCTGCAGCTAAGACTATGGGAAGCAAAAAATGTGGAAGTGATCATCAGATGGTAACAAGTTTAACAACAAGATTGTTTGCCTGGAATCCAAGCTCATTGAAGCTTACATAAAGGATTCCCTGTCAAACTGTAAAAGAGTCAGACCGGGATAATGAAGAAGCAAGCATCAATTTCCTGGATCTGTCACACAAACCAAAGCAGAATCACCTCCTACTCCTAAACCTGACCACTTGCCCCCAGCCCAGATATGTTACCTCCCTCTGTCAACCAATATTCAGGTATAACCTACATTACTTTTGTGGGTTTGGTTGACACCATGGTATCTACCACTGGACCCTGGGCCCCTGGTAGGCTGTTCAGCCTCTTATTGTCAGGGATCCAGTCTCAGGCAGCTGGTCTGTTGTTTTCAGGGGTAACTTAGGCCAGGTTTTTTGTGGGTAAAGCCCATCAAAAGAGAGGAGCTAAGTTAAAAAGGTAGGAGAAGGACTTCCCCACCCAGGATCATGGGCCGGCATCTGAGACTATAGTGTCAATCACCCCTGTGAGGGTAATGTACATAATCCCAAACTGCTTTCCAATGTGGTCAGTTGGGAGGTTGTGCAAGGAGGCAGGCATAGGCTTGGTGGTCACAGGCAGTTCCATGCAGAGCTTGTAGGCAGGAAGATAGTTGAACTTCCCTCTAAACAATTTGGGTGTTGAGAATATCCATGGGCCTTGATGATTGTATCTAACTGCGGATTGTATGTGGGCCAAAGGATATAGTTTGAATATCTTTTACGGGGTGTATTCCTTATATTCAGGTTTAAAAGGGTATTCTGTGAAGCAGACAGGGCCAAAGGGAACACCTGGAGGACTGAAATTTGCGGGCAGAGAGGCAGGAGGGCCATGAGATCTTGTACTGATTTGATAGATGTCAAATACAAAATAAGGCAGTAGCTGGGTAAGCCAAAATAACATAACCTTTATTTAAAAATAGCAATAAGGTTTGAGTGTGGAATCTATAGGCATATATAGCATCCTGCCTCCAAAATTAGTATTTTCCATAAGGGCTTTATCAAAATATTGGGAAATGCGGGAAGGTGGCCAGGAGGCCCGGGTGCAGGGGTAGCAAAATGGCACCTTGGCTGAGTGTTCTCTCATTGGTTAGAATATCCAAATTGATTGCATGATTTTCTTGATTTTGGGCTGTGGTCATGGGGTCAGCCTAAAGCCCATGTTTTTCTTTGGTAACTGAATTTGATTGTCTGCCCAAGAGGACTTCAAGTTCACAGAGGAACTTTCTCTGCCTTCATTAGGCAATTCAAGAAGCTCTTCCTCAGGCACCACCATGATCAAGCCTGCGCTGATATTCTGACTTTGGGACTTGGCAAGAGCTTCAGCTTGAGGAGGCTCAGTCCCAAAAAAACGTGGTTGGACAGTCCCTTGAGTCATAAGACCGGCAGCCCGCAGGAATTAAGGGTCAGGGTTCAAATCCCACTCTTGGGTACAGGTTTCAAGGGGAAAGAATTGTCAGTCCTGACACCTATCTCTTCAAGTTAGCACCCCTCCTATGATGGATCTTACCCTCCTCCCAACAATCTATGTTGGATGCTAAGACCAATGAGCCCACTATCTGGATAAAATCCTATCCTGACATTTATCAACCTCAGCCAGCCAGTTTTCCCCAACTCACTTAGGCCTGAACCATTGGAAGGTTGAGCTTTCAATCAAGTTGTTTTCCATTGCTGCCCACCAACCTACCTCATAACCCCATTTTCTGTCACCCTTCCCTTGGCATAAAAAGGAAGCAAGGGCTGTCAGGTCCCTTTTTATCAATTTTCTATTATCAAATGAAAATCCTATTTTTGAAAGGATTCTCTTTAAGATTTATGGACTATTTATTTTAATAAAAACAGTGTTCTGTTTTCTATCCTGCTAGTTGCCTCCCACTTTCTTTGGCCTGTTTGGCCTATCTGCCTGTATTTTTTGTTTTAAACATAAAAGGTCTAGCCTAAATTCATTTTGAATGCCCTATCTTAGTGCATGCCTATTTGGCTGCCTTATCCTATCAAAATACTCAACTTCCTGTGATCTACTATTTTCTTGGCCTGCCTGCCTGCAGTTTTTTGCTGTTAGAAAAAACTGATCTGGTTGGAGATTTTTTCTCTATATCCAAATTTAACTTTGGTACTCAATTTTCATTATCCCGCTGAACTCTTGTCCTGTATTCCCTTCTGCACCTCATCCTGTCATATTATGTTAGATTTACCTCCCAAATGCTGGCTCCATTTCTGAAATCTCTGGTGCTAACACTGGTACCTGTTCTTCTGCTATTGTGGACCCCTCCACCAGATTTCTGAGGAAGAAACACCCTGACAGTTCATAACTTTATCACCTGCCCTGGGTTGCTCCTGTGACCTCTCTAATATCTTGTTCATCCCTTACATTATGTCCACTTTTATGGGAAATGTATGACAGGAAATGTCACACAAAGCTATACATATATTTGGAGGCCAGATGTTAGGGTACTACTCTCCAGACCACAGGTAGAAAAAAGTTTGGTTTCATATTAGAACCACACAAGCTCATCCCCACCAAAGCCCCTTCTTAGTGACATTGATTCTTGTTCTGAAAAAGACATATCTCTATGGCTCTTAGTGAGAGCTTTAGTTATGGATCTAAACACTTACTTTCTGTAAAGCCATACATCACTGAGAACTTAGACAATATGAGTCTTGGTAACTATATGAAGGAGAAACCTTCTAGTTAAAACATGACTTGTCATACAACCATCATGATTATAGAAAATTTGATAATAGAATTGAGGCAGCCAAAGGAGCCCCCATGTATCCCAAGAGATATTAGACAGCAGTGAAGAATAGTAGAGCTGTCTTGGAATAAAGGTTCAGACTAGGATTCTTAAAGTAGACTTGGTCATGGGTGGAGGCAGAAAATTGGCCATAATCTAGATTGGGTCCTTTATGGTACTAGTTGGACTATGGTAGTGTGGGATCCCCCATCAGGGATGACAATAAAACCAGAAGCATCCACTTCATCTTCTGTTGTGGGTGGTATAATTTGATTTAATCTAAAAGTATAGATTTTAGGGCAAGTTCCTTAGGTCAAAGTTCCTAAGGCTGAAAGTGCAAAAATAGAAAATGGGACTCCCAAAAAGTGCAAAAATTGAAAATATCAAAGATTAAAGTGCAAAAATTGATTTTCCAGAGGTTAACATTGAAGCAGAATAAAATACAGTTTATAATATGAAAAGCTATATATTTTAAAATCTATTCTAGACTAAAGAGATCCCAAGAATTTTATTTCTGCAATAAAATATATATGCTAGATAATAAAAAGATTCTTAAATTAGCTGTTTTTAAAAGAAAGTTCATTTTGGTTTCAAAAACAAAATTAGACTAGAATTTATATCTAACTGTATTTAATTGAATATAAAATATGAGACTGCACAAAAACTGCTTTATAAACTATAAGTTTAATAAAAAAAGATTAATTTACTTTCCATCTTATGCAAAGCTATAATAATACTTCAGTATAAGCAAAAAAGGATTTTTCCTGCAAGATACAAGCATATGAATTTAGGTATTTTGGTTTATTAGCAATCTTATTTCAATGATAAAAGTTATAGAATTGTATCATTAAAATAATATAAATTATATTAATTTCTTATTAAAGCTATACTATAAAATTTTATACTTAATAAAAGATATACTCTTATATCTTATTTATAAGTCAAAATATTCAAAGATATCAATAATCTGCCACTTACATATCATAAAATGAAGACTTGAATATTTTTATGTTAAAA
>QTSX02001222.1:0-13715 GCA_014839935.2 Entomophthora muscae | reverse complement strand
CTCTGGTTCAGGGGAAAGTGTGGGTGTCTTGGGGGAGCTTTACTCTTAGCAGGCTGCTTTTTAGGGGTAGTTTTAGCCTTCTTGGCCTTGGGAGGAGTGATCTTGAACTTAGAGACCTTGGGCGCAGCTTTGGTGGTAGGCTTGAGAGGCATCTAAAAGTGAATCATTATCAAAATATTGGAAATTTGGGGGTTGTTTTTAAAGAGAAAAATGAGAATGTTTTTAATATAAAAGTAGCAATTCTTTTACATAGAATTGTAGAGAAAGGCTTAAAGTATATTATCAGGATTTTAGTGTTTTTTGTTATGGGAAAATAAAATTTTTATTAGTAGCGCAAGAAGGCAAAACTTTGAGTTTTAACTGAAAGCTTGCAGTCAAAATGGCGTTTTTGAAGTGACGTAATTGAGGTGCTGTAGCTCAAAAACATAATGTATTGACCGTTTTTTATATTCAATTAACAAATTACTGTTGGAGCTACCTCAACCAGGCCAAAGAGTAAAACTTGAATTTCTCAAAAACTAGCTTATACAACTGGGGGTAAAAAACCCAGTTGTTTAGAGGAGATAAAACATACATTGCAAAGTTTGCGGCATTTTTCTTTACATTTTTTATTAATATGAGTTTGGAACGCTAATTATACTTTTGAAAAGTGGAAAGCAAGAATTGCGGTGGGGGAATTGGATAGCGTAGCTCGGCGCTACAGTAATTTCCTTATTTTCCCTTCTATCGACAGAGTATCAACTTAATTGGGTAATATAAAACTCCAGTGGAATCTGAAAGTGACGTAAATTGAAAAGGCATAATCACCCCCCTTCCATACAAAATCACTATTAAAATATTTTATTATGGAAACTCCAACATATCCATTAGTAATAAATATAATAAATATATTAAACCCGTTTTACCCAGCAATGATAATCACTAGAGGGACTATCATAGTAGCTTCTTTTTAGGTTGTTCTTAGTATAAGTGTCTTATATTAATACTATAGGAACATCTTCCGGTACTATACAACAGGCTTTGACTTAGGCTGGGTATAAGCTTATTTAGTTAAATATAAATAGTGGATTCAAAATTCCATTAAGTTGAGATGGCGTGAACATGCTCCACACTAAGTGATTTCATATGTAAATAAAGTTAGCAAAATAAGATTTAATTAATCTGACTTGATGTGACGGAATCAAGATGGCGTAAATTCAAGATGCCACATTATAAAGGTATATGTAAAGTCACTCCCCCTTAGGCCTTGAATAGGACAATCTTCCCGCGCCGCTCAAAGAAATCTGTTCAGAAGCTGGCCAAGCCCCTTAATTCCCTTGAGGATTTAGCCCATACAATTGATGAGAGATTTGTATTGACATACCCTTCCCAGGTGGTAAATACCAACGATATGAACTTGGTTCCCACTTGGGAGGAATATCTGATTAATTTGGACTACCTTTTGGCTTGGGCCCGTTCACACTTGAAATTAATTAAGTTGAATCATTCAGGTTGCGCTACTGCCAATCCTTTAAATGCCAATCCATCTGGATTGAATGGTGAGCTGCCCCATTTATCTGACCCCAGCCAATCAGAGTTGAAGTCAGAAATTGGTGTAAAACCCTCCAGCTTGCTGGATCTGCCTGGCAAAATTTCTCTTGCAGCCAATCACACCTGCGCCCCTGGGTCAGGGACCCTGAATTTTGAATTCCACCCATAAAGCAAGACAGGGAACTTTTGGTCCCCTGCTTGCTCATTTTTCAAATTAAAGTTTATGCTTTCAAGCTGTTTTTTTTTTTGGATTTTTAGACCTTTATTTTGGGGTATCTTTCAATTTCCTAAAGCCTTTAGCAAAAGTAGCTACTATCCTTTACCCTTGCCTTTATCTCTGGGTTTATGGTGCCTGTTTTGAAGCATCTAGAGTTAAAGTTAGTAATAACATATACACTTACCTCTCCTGCTTTTAAAATTCAAGTTTGAAACCTAAAATAGTTAGTGTTACAAAAGTAACAGTTTTGAAGCCCCAGGCGGGAATTGAACCTGCTCCTAGCCACCAGGCGGGGCTAGCAGGCGGGGAGATTTGCCTGCACCTGGATTTTTGCTTTTCAAAGCAAATCCAAGTGCGTGAATCATTCCTGCCCTGGTGGCAGCCAAGGGGGCCTGTTTTAGGCCCCAAAAGCTACGCCCAATCCTTGGTGGGTTTGGCTGGGCCTGGGCAGGCTATTTTTAGCTGCCCAGTAAACCCAGATCAAGCCCACCCACTGTTAAGTAATTTGGGGTCCCCAATTGGGGACCCCTTTTTCAATCAAGTTCTTTGGGCTCAGGAGAGCCTGTCAAGCCAGTCCAAAAATGGTGATCAAATTGGGAAACCCCCATAACCCCAGAAGCAAAACCTGCCAAAATCAATGGCCAGCCAAACCAAGATGGACCACCAAAAAGCCAAACAACTGTTTCTGAAAACCCCAAAAATGACCATGAAGCAGAAAACCAAACAGCAGAATCTGATATGCCAAGCCTTGCCACACAGATAGCATAAGAAGAATGCCCAGAGGCACCTGCATGTGAGTAAGTATATAAATCAGAAGCACTTGAAAAAGTTCTGTATTGTCATCCTTACCAAATAAAGTTGTTATGAACCTTTGGTTCACCAATTTCTTTCCATACCTAATTTTGATACTCTTCCATCTGCACACACCCAAGTGTCAGTAACCATCTACTGGGATAGATAGTCAGACTCCTGTTGATAAACCTGAAGCCTTTGACTACTACTGTCCACCCAGCGCTCCATTTGGCCCTGTGCATTTCACTGAGTATCCCGCCAATCCAGACCACAAACCCTGGACATTGGAAGACTTGCAGTGGTACGCCCGCCCAAACACACCCAAGGAACCCTACCAAATTTTCTGTGATGCCAAAGCAATCACCATCTACCCTTTGATTGTCAACAGGAAGTACAACAATCCTGCTGCCTACTTAGTCCCTATGGAACCGCCCCCAACACCCAAACCAACCATCTCAACTCCCCCAATTCTGATGACACTAGCCAGAGTAGTCAATTCCTAGGATTGCTTTACCTGGCGCTCACAGGAATGATTGACTCTGCCTTGCCAGCAGCTGGACCTTGGGCTGTGGCTGGGAAGGCCCTTTCCTACCTGGTAAAGTTAGGTCCCATCATCTGGTGGGCCATGCCAGTACCTGCTTTGACGCCTCCCTCACCTGCTGGAGCTCCACGGTACTCTTGGTATCCTGAAAGTTAGTATAATCTCTATAATTATCTACTTTAATTTTGGTTTTGTCTCTTGTTTGCTTTGTTGCCTCTGCTTCTCCATATACGCTCAAAAGCAACTCTTCCCACTCTCTTTAAGAGTGTATAGTTTGCTGTTGTTGTCCCTTACACTTTGGGTTTGTTATGCTGGTCCTCTGCTTTCAGGTTCTCCCTTTTCTTTGCTCTGTTCAAAAAAATTGCATAATATTTAATTTTGCTTTTGTTTCTTCCTCCCAGTACAAAAAATGTTAGTTTCCCTCTTAAAATTTGTGGCCTTTACCCTGGCTCCTGTCTTGGTCATGATTTGGAGCACCTCTCCAGACCTTTGGAGTTGTGTTTCACATTCATTTTACCATGTGGGGACCAACCTCAATCAGTTCATGCAAATGTTTGAGGTATCCCTGGGCGCAATCAGAACATTCTAGCCGTCAGTGAAAGTGTGGTAAAGTTTCTCACCTGCAACAACCTTGAGTATTCTGCTCTCAATCAGGCTCCCTCAGTGTCCCCCTAGCTTGAGCTCTCCAATGCCCCCTCCCTGTAGCTCCTGGCGTTCTGCCCCAAGAGGACGGTTTAGAGGTTGAAGAGCATCCTCCCAAGTGTGCTTCTTGGTTGCTTGGTGGGATGATCCTGATGGGTCTGGATTCTTACTTTCCCCAACTATCTGCCATGTCCTCTCTTTGGACGCCACTTCAAGCAGCCATACCAGTCCTGCTCTGGATGGTGGCCTGGTGGATCCTTCCCCCAGGATGGAAGCCAAACTTAGTTAGTTTAGCCCCCCTCTCTCACAGTATATGTAAATTTTAACTATTTTATTGTTTATTTTATTTTTTGTGATTCACAATCACTAACGCAAAAAATGCCATCTCAAATTAAAATTTGAGATGGCGTAAATCAAAGTGCCGTTTTTGAAATGGTGTGTTGTATCTTCTTAGGTAGAGGTAATCATGGTCTGGAGGTGGTGCTAACAATGGCAGGCTTATGCCCATAGACAAGCCATACAGGATTTTGCCTGTATTGAGGTTAACTCATGTTCTGCACACCATGAGTGCTGTTGGTATCATGTTGACCAAGGCTTTTGGATTGTTGGCAGATAACTTACTGAGGGCTTCTAAAAGGGCGCCATTTAATCTTTCAACTCTCCCATTTGCTTGCAGGTGATAGGGACTGGCTATGGTGTGTTTTATTCCATTTTTGGCAAGGTGGATATTGATGTTGATGGCTTTAAGTTTGGTTCCTCCATCTGTGGTCAGGAGTTCAGGTTTCTCAAACTTAGCTATGATCTCTTTGCCAATAAATCATCTCACACAATTGATTTTGTGTTCTTTTGTAGCTTGTGCTACAGACCACCTAGTTGCATAGTTGATAGCTGTTATAATATACTTTTTGCCTTTTTTATTGCCAGGTATTAGTCCTACAATATCCTGTGACCACACTTTGAACAGTTGTGTGATTGACGCTGGTATTACTGATTTGGGAGGCGCCTTGGAGTGAGCATACTTTTCATATACTTCACTTTGCTCTCGTACTTCCTTAATATTGTCCAAAATGTTGAGTCACCAGTAGTGTGTCTTGAGGTATTCATGCAAGTTCCTGCTACAAGTGTGTCCCGGATCTCTGTGGTATTAAAGCATGGTGTCAATCTTTTGTGTTGACAGGACGTAGGGTACAGTATCACCACTTGGAGGTATGTGGTGTAGAGTGCCATATAAGTTTTTGAACAGGTGTTTGTTCTTGAGGATCTTCTCTTGTATGTCCATAGGTGTACCAGGTTGGAACCCTTCTTGGAGACTCCCCATGATTAACATGGGCCAGTTGAAGTCACCATCAGTGTGTAAAACATGTTTATTGTATAGCCTTGATAGCGTGTCTGCAGTAAGCATTTACTTGCCTGGCTTGTATTCAATTTCATGGGGTACCTCTGTATGAGGCTCATCCATGTGACTTTTCTTCTTGATAGGTGCTGTTGTGTTTTGAAGAATATCAATGACTTGTGGTTAGTTAGCACTTTGAATATTTGTGCATCTTCCATATAACATGTCCACTTCATTAGACAGTGGACAATAGCTACCAATCCTTGTCATATATTGGATATCTTTGCTCACCATCCAACAGCTTTCCTGATTCATATGCTACAGGGAGGAGGTCTTTTTCTGCAGTTTGAATTCTGAGTTCATCCTATTGTATAAGCAGAGGCGGTAGTTTCTAGTTTGTATACTCCTTCACAGCTTGGGTATTGTAAGATAGGGGCAGTGACTGTGCATTCTTTTAATTGTTGGAAATTTTGATCTCTTAACAGTGTACATATAAATTTGGTTGTCTTTCCTGTGATTGCAGATAAGGGAGCAGTCAAGGCACCCCAGTCAGGGATAAATCTTCTGAAATAGGCTACCATGCCAAGGAATCTACAGAGCTCACTCTTATTTGCAACACTGGCATGTAAGTTATGGCTCAAATCTTTTTTGGGTCTGGTTTTACTCTGTCCTTGCTGATAATGTGTCCTAAAAATGAGATTTCTGATAAGAAGTCATATTTTGAGGGTTTGGTTATAAGCTGGTTATCTTTGAGGGTGCAAAGGACCAGGCAGACGTCTTTTTAATGGTGTTCTACAGTCAGGGTGTATATGATTATGTTGTCAAGGTTGATAATAGCCCTTTTCCCAATGTGCTCCTAGAAGACTTCATTCATAAAGGTTACAAAGGTGCTTGGGGCATTTTTTAAACCAGAGCTAAGTACCACACATTCAAAAGAGCCATACTTAGTTCTGAAAGCTGTTTTAGGTATATCCACTGATTTAATGCAGATTTGGTGATAACCTGCTGTCAAGTCAATTTTTGTGAAGGCTTGAGACCCCCAGGGCGTCAAAAAGGTCATCAATCAGGGACAGGAGATGTCTGTTCTTAATTGCAACCTTTTTGAGCGCCCTGTAGTCTATGACCAGGCAGAGACCTCCATCTTTCTTTGCCACAAAAAAGACAGTCACGCCAAAAGGAGATTTAGAAGGTTATATGAGTCCTTTTTAAAGGGCTTTGTTTAGATAAGTCTTTATTGTGTTGTCCTCTTGTGGTGTTAGGCGGTAGATAGGGCCTGCTTTTGGCACATTCTCTTTGAGGTTGATTTCATATTGGATGCCACAATTGGGTGGTAGTCCTGGTAATGTTTCTTTGAAAACTGAAGGGAAATCTAGGACTAGCTGTTCTTGAATATGGTTACTCTCATGTCTGGTTTATGTATTTTTAAAGTGGATAACCTCATACATATAGGGTTTCAAATCAATTTTTCTAGGGTTCTTTTCCTCTTATGCTTCTGTAATTTTCACAAACACATGGTCTCTCATAAGTGTATCAAGGTGAGTTATATATACATGGTGGTGCAGCTTGCCTCATTGTATGGTGAGGGTAGCGCTATACCAGTCAATATGAGGTTTGTTCTTTCCCATCTAGTCCCGGCTAAGCATAACATCATACTTAGAGATTGGTATGATTGGACCACTAAGAGTAGTTTGTATGTCTTCTATTTGGATGTGAAAAGTTTTTGCCTATTTGGTGACTGGCATACTTCTATTATCTGCCATGATAACTCTCTTGATATTGCTTTGGACTGTGGGTAGTTTCATGAGGTTGGCAAATTTCTTGTCAACAAAGGATTGATCTGCTCCAGTGTCAAATAGTGCTGTGCCCTGGTATCTGCAAAAGCAGAAAGCATAAGTGAGGAGTTTATTTCCAGTTTGTGCAGCAAACAGTAGAGGATTGCTGGAGGGAACCTGGATCATGGTGATTGAGTCCACGTCCTGTCCTCTGTACAAGTCTTGTGAAGAGGGGGAGGGCGGCTTGCCTAAGCACTCCCCTGAGCTTTTCCCTCCTTGTTGGTATCTTTGGTGCTGGCCTGATTGGCTTGTGCAGTGCAATTTCTAGTTTAAGGATGGGTATTGTTGGCTTGGTTGTTTTGCTTATTGGGGAAAGGCTCTCTTTTAGCAGTAGGGCTCTTTTTTTTTCTTGTTGCATGCAGGTTGTCAGAATTCTGTGCAGCACGCTTTCCTTCCAAGAACAATTCCTGGTCTCGCAGCAGGTCATATCAAACTGACGTCTAATGTGCGTGGGGAGGTCATTATAGAAGTCCAATTGTGGTCCTGCTCTTTCAAATTTAATGGTGCTGAGAGCTTGGTCATGTATATCTTTTTAGGCTGCAATGTACTCTTTGATTGTTGCTGTCATTTTGAAAGTTCTAAGTTCTGCCATGATCACCATGTCAGAGTCTTTTATGACAAACTTTTTGAAGAAGGCAGCTTTGAAAATATCCCAGTCTTCACTGTGATCAGGGTTTGGTCAAACCATTTGCTTACAAAGTGTGAGGCAGCTCCTGTGACACAAAAGGAAATCTTGCTGGCCCAGAGTCTGTGGGGATAGCCCACTTGTGAAAACTTGTTTTGAGTGCTTGGGATCCATAATTTGGCATTCTCTTGACATAACCGTGTAAACATTCTAATCTCTGCTAAGCGTAGGCGCTGGATACCAATTTTGTGTATTTTGGTTATTTGCAAGATTGGAGTTGGAGGTGGGTTCAGGATTCCACAGGTATTGAGGATATTATACTGTTTGGTTGGTACAAGGACATTGTTGAAGACAACAAATCCCATAGGGATGTCTTGTCCTTCTTTGTAGTCTCTCCAGCCTGTGGGGAGTGCCATCTGCTGGATTTTTTCTTGGGAGAAATTTTTCTTTAAGTTGTGTAGGTGTGGATAACCTACCTTCTGCTACCATTGTCAAGTATATACTTCTTAAAAGTATAATAAACAAGATAAAGGGGAAAATTAATAAGAAAATGATACTTTATTAGATATGAATATAGGGTATTATATGGTATCATGGGAAGCCACAAACTGTTCATGTACGTCATGGTAGTCATAGGGCTTATCCAATTAATTGTTTCTCTTAGGTCATGAGGTTTGCTCAAGTTATGTTTCTCTAAGGACTTGAAATGTTTGATCCCTGTAATAGATGATCAAATAATAACAGTGCCACTGACTTAATGATTAGTTGAGGAATTATTTGTAAAGTCACTCAGGGAATTAGTTTCCCAAGAGGGAGTAATTGTAGATGTTGTAACATTACCATTATTTTTTGTCTTTTACAATTTGAATTTATTTTAGAGCTGATTATCTTTTCAATACTCATAGCTCAAAAAGCCACTGTATCCTTTTGATACAGAGTCTCAAATTGTGCTGATTGTATTTTTGGTGGTAAAAAACAGAAATTTTAATTAGGTAAAGCTATTAATATTTTTATCAAACCATCACAGTAGATGTCAGAAGCATAATGAGAGTATTTTTTTGATTTTTGGGCAAATGACTGTTCATTGTAGGCCATCTGTTAAAGTGCTATAAATCAGATGGGTGATCTGAGTTATTTTCTTATTAAACTGTCAAGGATCTGGATAAAAAAAGTATTTATGGCTACTGCCAAACCACTTAACATCCCTTCATTGCCAATTTGGTGCCTTTCCAATATACAATTCAACATGCCAAAAATGGTAACAAAGCAACATCACATGACTGTCCAAGTATCCAGTGGCTTGAACCCATCTTGCATATGACCAACCCCTAGGTTTAATCCAACTAAATCTCTGACACAGCTAAAGATATATAAGTCTAAAGTATTATCCAATAAAATATACTTCTCTTCTTTTTAATTCCATATTCAAAGCTTCCCCAAAAGGCGCTCCTCATCACTGGTAGCAGAAGCAGTTTTTTGACCACGCCAATGAAAGAGAAAATGACTGAAAGAGCCCGCCCACTTTTGCTCATGTACTCAACCAGGCCACATCTCAGGATACCTGGAAGTTGTACTTCTGCGCCCATGACATCAACAAAGATATACTAGTGGGTGCACCATATTCAAAGGACTGGTCATGCCCAAAGCATGCACCAATATAATTCAATATAGTTGCTCTCTCCAACCACAAGCAAACACACAACTGCCTATCACAGGCAAAGTTACCAACACCAAGTACATTGATATCAACAAGTTCTTTGGTAAAAACAAGGAAAACTTCATCAACTGGCTAGACCACTCAGCCGCTAAACTCCACGCCAGCCACATCCCCCACAAAAAATGGGTCCAGGAAGCCAGCAAGCGCCTGTATGAGGCTGCATCTAACTGGTTTGCACCTGGGTTGGCTCAAAAACTGACAACCAGCTTAAAAATTGGGAAGAGCTCAAAGCAGACATCACCCACAATTTCTGCGTCACCAAATCCCTCCAAGACATTGTAATACAGCTCAGTGATCTTCCTCAGAAGACCACTACCACAGCTTACACCAATAAATTTGAAGAAATACACCATAAAATCCAAAACAAAGAACAAGCTGACATCATGCACACAAGAGCATCATTCATCAACAGAATGAAACCCTCTGTTGCTGCCCTGATCTGCCTGAGGCTAACACCTCCATGGCTGCGCTCATTGCAGAAGCCAAACATGCAGAAAAAACGCGTAAACATGTAATATGCTGCACAAAATGGCGACTGTCCTCAAAAAGAAATGGCAGAGACAACTCTAATGGCAACAAACGCAAAAACACCAATCATAGCAACTGCAGCTCTGATTGTAACAATGACAATTGTATCCAAAGCGCAAACCGCTCCTGTCCCAAGAAAGATGACACTGCCAAAGTAAACAATGCTGAAACGGCAACCCACTATTAATTGGACCCCTATTCTCTGACCTCAAAAGTCTCAAAACAGAGGAACAGGGAAAAGAGGAGGGGGAACATGCTTAAGTGCCCCTGTCTCCCCCCAACACAACAAGAAATTGTACCAAGACACAAACTTTGCTGCTTGCATCCCACGTGTCCCATAACCTCCATTTTTATGAGCATAAAAATTAAAGATTGCTCACAACTTCTTGTCTATCTATGCACTTACAAATCTCATACACATAAAATTTTATTTGACTCTTGTGAACAACACATCATGGTAAGCAAACCATTTGTAACTAAGTACAAAATACCAGTTTTCAAATCCAACTTCAAATACGCCAGAATGGCAGACAAATCAAAGGTTCTACTCAAAGGCAAAACAACTCCCTTCAGAATTGACCTCCAAGGTAATCAAATGTCCATCAAAGGACTTGTCATGAGCAACATAAACTCTGGAATTGTAGCAGGTATGGACTGGTTTATCCGAGTGAACTCCAATGTATGTTGAAAAACAAAGACCATGACCATCAAACGCAATGGAGTCAATTTTAACATCCTCAAAGAACCCAATGACTTTATTCTAAGAGACACAGTATTTGTCCAGGTCATAAACCAAGATGACTCAGAACATCCAACCAAAGATAGTACCCTTCACATAATGAGGTACACCAAGTCCAATAACATGCAAACAACCAAGATCCAATACCCAGAACTTGAAGCACTCCTAAACAGATACACTCATTTATTTAAGGAAGAGCTCACAGAGCTCCCGCCTGAACAGGAGGGTTAAACAAAGCATTGACCTATGCAAGGCCATGCCTAAACCTGCACCCCTATACAGACTCTCCCCCATGGAGACCAAACTCTCAAGACCCATATTGAGGACAACCTAGCCAAAGGTTTTATCCTCCTTTCTGAATCCTTGTGGGGGGCAGCAGTGTTCTTTGTAAGAAAAAGGAAGGCCCACTCTGTCTAGTAACTGACTACAGAGCTCTAAATGCAAGCACAGTAAAGAATAAATATCCCCTATCACTTATAAAGGATTTATTTGCAAGGCTCTCCAGAGCCAAATTATTTTCCAAAATTGACCTCACCTCAGTATATAACCAAGTCAAAGTAAAAGAAAAAGACATACCAAAAACTGTGTTCTGTACAAAATTTGGATCTTTTAAATGTAGGATAATGAACTTTGGGATAGCCAAAGCTCCCACAACATTTTTCACTATGATGAACAAAGCACTGAACAGTCTTTCAAATATATTATGCTACCTCAACAATATCATCATATTATCAAAAACCAAATAGGAATACCTCACACATGTCTGCAAGACACTTGATCAACTTTCAAAGCACAAACTCTATGCAAATCCTAGAAAGTGCTAATTTATGGAAAAGGAACTCTTGTTATTGGATCACATTGTCTCTGAGGGTGTTGTCAAAGCAGATGCAGATAAATTCAAAGCTATAAAAAACATGCAACACCCCACCTCCATCAAACAAGTTAAATGCTTTCTCAGAATGGTGGCTTACCTAAGTAAATACATCAAAGACTGCGGGAAACTAACAACACCAATCAATGACTTAACCAAGGGTAATGCCAAAAAGAAATTCATCTGGACACCAGAATGCAACAAGAATTTCCAACTATTGAAACAAGCTTTGATCAAAACACCAATCTTGCAATACCCTAATAATAACAAGTGCTACAAGCTCAAGTCAGATGCCATCAACACTGCCATTGGCACAGTCCTGCAGATCTGCCAGCCAGGGCAGAAAGATTTCCTGCCAGTATGTTAAAAAAGCAGAAAACTGACAAATACCAAGAAGAGATACCCAATACACAATAAGGAATTGCTAGCAATATATCACACATGCAAGAAATGGATATGTTACTTAGAAGGACATTTAAACGTCCAAGTACTAACTGACCATAAATCCTTAATATATTTTAAAACTCAGAACACAGTCACATGGGGACAAGCTAAATGGATGTCCCTGCTAGAACAGCTTAAGCTGGACATCCAATACAAAAAGGGGGGCAGAGCTGGTCATGGCTAATGCTCTCTCTAGGATATGTCAGCCAAGAGAGGATCATCTTGACCACCTGGAACCTAACTGGCCCAACCTATATGCCACTGAGTACAAGGCAAAAGGGAAAGGCATCTCCACACACCAACTGACCCACAATACATTAGTAAGGAATGAAAAATATTTCCATGTATCAAATGGCACTGTATCCAAATCATAAAATACAAAAATGTTCCCTACATTCCACTTGCACAAAGAGTTGACACCATCCTAAGACATTACTGTCTACTAGGACACACAAAGGCTAACAATCTATACCTCACATTAAACGAGATAGTATAGTGGCCCAATATTAAACAAGACATAATCAATGAGCTGAAAAAGTGCACAGTGTGTGGGAAATACGCCAGCACCAAGGCTCCTCAGCCAACCGTTAACCCAGTACCTGACCCTGAACCATTCAAGGTTTGGGGACTGGACGTAGTGGAACCCTTCCCAGAAACTAATACAAATCAAGGCTTCTTAATTATAGCCATTGACTTTGCTACATACTGGCCTATCTACTGGGCAACAAAGGATCACAAGGCAGAAACAATAAATTGATTCATTAAAAAAGCAATCATAGCTGACTACAGCACTCCAGACTACATCATAACTGATGGAGCAACAGAGTTATCAGGTCATGTATGTCACAAGTGACAAACTCCTACTGACCATGCTTACTGGAAAGCCTCAACTACAGGATTCAAACCCTGAGACCCTGCAGGCAGCCCGGCTGCCCACAGATTTTTGGGCTCAAACCAGAGAAGAACTTGACTTCAGAAAACCCTCTAAAGCTGGATGAATCAAAATCATCTACATCAACACTTCCCACACTAAAGGTTCCTGTTAACGCAACCAATCAGCAGGCGGGCCCAGCCATAGAACCAAAAATAACTTGGGCCTCCACGGAAAAGAAATAGAGAAACTTCCCAAAAAATGCGGGCCACCCAGAGATAACCAACTCAACAACCCAACAAGGAAATCTGGGTATTCCCAGTTCAAACCAGCCAATGAATTAACTCCTGTGATGGATGCCATCAAGGACTGGAAAAACCTGGTAGACAGTAACACTCCAGGCCAAAGAAATTTGTAAAAGTTTACTCATGATAGATGGGCATACTTATACCCTGGACCGCAGGAAGATGCCCATAATCATTCTTGCAATAAAGTGACATGAACTTTTGGTTCAACTAGGTTATTCTATATTTGATTTTAGTTCTATTTCATCCACAGTCTACCTCCTGTGGTTCTGCACCCTACACCCAACAACCCCAAGAAACTGCAGACCAGCTGCCCGAGTTTTACTGTCCACCAGGAGTTCCCTACAGCCCAGTACATTTCACTGAGTACCCCCCCCAATCCTGTGTATTCAGAGTTCACCCTAGAGGAAATCCTAATCTACGACCCTGAGGCAAGAACTAGAGAAACTGAGACCATTTACAGAGAGGAAAACAAAGTCACCATACCTCCCCTGCTATTCTGCGGCAAGTACAACCACCTGCCCACGTATTTGGTCCCAATGACTCTGCCTCTCACCCTGCAGCCCAACCGCCTGCAAAAATCTGTTGCTGCCAAAGAATCCACTTCCACTCAGATATTTGGGGTGATGTACATCACTCTTACCGGCTTGATAGATTCTATGGTACCTGTCAGCAGGCCTTGGGCTCTCCTGGGCAAATTTTTATACTATATTGTAAAGTTAGCCCCA
>QTSX02001221.1:0-13824 GCA_014839935.2 Entomophthora muscae | reverse complement strand
GCCAACGTTTTTTATAGGGTTATTCTCATATTATTAAGCATCAGTCACTGGCAATGTCTTTTAGGACATTCCAGCGCACTGTAGAGTCTTGGTGGGGTTGGCAGAAAAAGGGTCAACCTTCTATTTTAGGGCACAATCCTGCCAGCCCTAGCACAAGGACACCCTCTGCTAGCACATTAATCAGTGATCCTTTCAAGATACATAATCACTTCTATATCCAGTTCCAATTAAGAGTCAAATCAACCATTTGAATCAACCCTGACGCCTCAATGTTATTCTCCCTTGAAGCTGGTGTCTTGGCTCTCAATGTCAATTATTGCGGCGCTCTGGCGCTTGCAATTAATTGTGCTGCGTCCTGGCGCTCAATGTAAACTGGAGCAGTGCTCTGGCGCCAAGAAATATAATGCTGGCGCCGTGGCGCATTCTCCTGATGTTGCTGGTGTTGTGGCGTCTATTATTGAGAGTGGTGGCAATGTGATACAATTAATCATTGATTACGACATCATGAGCCATTAATGTACATTTATTAATGTGCTTTTGATGATGTTAATTTCTGAAAGAGTAATTGATTGGCCCTTATCAATTGTCATTAATTGCCTAATGAATTAGGCTTTCCACAATCCCTGGTCAACAATTCTTCACACCAAATATTGCCATATTTTATCCTAGCTGTCTGCCAGTTAAGTAAAAAATTGTTTGATCCTCCTGCCACCTTGCCAGCTACTTACTGTCTTCCAGGTACTCCTTTTGGTCCTGTCTATTTTAAAGAATACCCCCTTGAAGCCTGAATATGTATATTACATCTCTGAAAAGATATTAGTACAGAATCACTTGGCCCAATATAAAGTGTTAACCAGATACAACAGAAAGAGCCCTTGGCACGTTACTAAGCCCCGCCTGTTCAGAGATAAATACAACTTCCTCCCTGCCTACCAATTAGACGTGGAACCACCCGTTGCCCCCAAACCAATGCCCGCATATGCTGCTGAGCTTCCCCTGGACCATACCAACAAGCTATTTGGGATAGTGTATATCGCCCTCACTGGGGTAATAGACACTATTGTCCCAACTGTCAGCCTGGAGTCCCTGGGTGGGCAAATCAATGTCCTACCTTATTAAGTCAGCACCAATCCTCTGCCCACAACCTGCCAGTTCCCAGACACCAGCAAGCCTCAGCAGCTGCAGGTTGGCTCCCTGACAGAATTGGTGCCCATGCTGGATTAAAATTATACATTGTGACCGTTTCTGCCTCTGTTAGGCAAGAAACTCTTAACACAATTCCCAAAAACCTGCCCCCAATTATCAGGAATATCCCTGGCATTGAGCAAAGCATTAATGCCAATACGCTGGGGAAGGTAAAAGATAAAAGATATGAGCAGCAGTTCCCCTTATTGGGGTAACTGCCGCTAAAATCTAAACTGTTAAAGTTAGATTGAATTTGATTCAGAGATCCAAACTCAGCCACTGTAGGTCCTGGCCCCTGCCTGCCAGCAGCATCTACTTTTCAGAGCTGCCCATCCCAGGACCCACTGCCCAGCCAGAAGTCCCTGGGGCAACCCTGGGACCCCCAAACTGGGAGAATTCCCAAACTTGAGGGCAAGAAAATTATATTTCTGTCCAAATTCTGGGATCTCAGTGCCTCCACGTTTAGAAATCATTCCATCCCAGTCCCCAAGACAAAGAGCTGCCAAAAGTAGAGTCCCCAGATATAAAAATTTGGGGACCTATTTTTAAACTATGGACTTGAATGCCTGAAGAAGGGCAATCTTCAGCAGAATAATGACAACTTTCTAACTTATAAACCGTTGGGGCTGGCCCAAACTGGACTCAGCTCAGAAAGATAACTTGCCCCAAGTCTCAGTAATCAGGGCGTTTGATCCAACGCTTTCAATTGTTTCTGCCTTGCAGCAGAAACACTAGATAACAAATTTGATCTCTTGATGATAGGTCTTGCTATCATTCCGAGAACTACCTCCTTCTTTATATAACATAAAACAGGCTTATAATTTCCAGTTAAAAGGACTAGTCTTAGAAACTACACTAGCAAGTGCCAATTTCCTGCCCCAGGGAAAGATGTGCCAATCCATGTTTTCTGAAGTGCTAACAGCTTGCCTAGGGTATGGGGCCAACAACCACTAATGCCTTTGCAGAAGCCCACTAAGAGGGTACTAACAGCTGGTACTATGGAGAACCACCACAGCTTAATCCTTCACAAACCACTGTCTAGCCAACCCTGGTGTCCCCTTGGTCCATCACATCCTTAGCAACGTACACTGTTGGTTAATACCTCTTGACGTACTTTGTCACAGTAGTGTCATTTTTGTCTGGAATAGACCGCCTAAAGAGAAAGAATGGGGGAAAAAGAAGCAAGCCCTTTGAAAGTATTAGTTGGCTTAAATCTAGTCATTGATAAAAATGGGGTAAAGCTGCCCCAGTTGGTAGTAAAGTAATTAACTTGCATCATTTGAACTTTTCCTGGATAAATATGTGTTGAAGATTACAAGATATCTCTCCCCAGTGACGCTTGAGAGTTGACCAGCTGGTTGCCCAAAAATATCAAATTATGACATCATTGCCGCTTTAGCAGAAGTCTCCAGCCAAGAGGTGAAAATATTTCCAGCCAGACAATCAGATTTGAGTTTGCATCTCCCAGTTGGATTATAGTCCCCCCATTTCCCCTCTGAAAACTTGTTTTCAGATAGATTTTCCTACAATCAATAATGCCATTCCCTGATAGATGAAAGCTACCTTGGGGTCAAAAATACCCCCTTCTCAGGCCATGGCCTGCACTGTCTTGGCATGGTTGAGAAAATTCTCTATGCAAGACCACCAGGTTTTGTACTCATTATCTCATAACCATTTCTTTTTGGTGGTCCATTTACACCTCCAGTTTTCTGTGTTGCTAATCATCTTTGTTTCCCGTTTACTCCTTTCCCTAGTAGATTTGTAGGTTTAAAGCTTCAGTGCACTTCCTTGTTCTTGGTCCTACTTCTAGTCTGGGTGATCTATCCCCACAACTTCTATTTGAGCTCGGACCTAATTTACACACCTCTAACATACTTTACCAGAAACTTTGATCAGCTTAATGCCCACACCAAGGTGGGTTACTGGTCAATGCCGGTGTATCCTATCCTATCAGCTTTAGCCCGGCTTCAACTGGGAGGCTTAGTGCCCCATGTGACTTGAGTAATCCCCACGTTCTTGGGTATCACACCAATGCCGGCCTGGAACAATGCCAAGTTTGAGTACCAGATAACCTCAGGGAAGTTTATAAAAAGCTCCACTTTTCAGGGCCCTAGGGGAAGATGTCACAGCATCTACGGTTACTCCCCTCAGGGAAATTGTTCCCCAAGGACCCCTGATCAATAAATGGTTGGTGGCACCTTTACCAGACGTTCATGCGGTACGGGGATCAAACTTTTGGATCCCAGATGGAACGTTGCCTGGACAAGCCCTACAACCACCATGACTACATGGTCATCATGTGGATCCTCATGGTACTATATAACCCTCATCTTCATGTTAAATGCAGTATTATTATTGTCTAGATTCCCCTTATCTTGGTACATATAAGCCTCAAAAGTATATAATTGGTACTATCTATATCCAATGGGTGGTGTAGATGTGGTTGCTAGCTATATCTGCTCAACATGAGATCTATGGTAGACTGATTTCTAAGGGTTAAGCTAGGGCTATGCCAACCAAACGATCTGTGTAAAGAGTGTATATTGATAAGTCTTTGATGATGTCAATTATATAAATATGGGAAGTATATGATATTGAGTAAAGAGGGAATCTAAGAAGATAATGGTATTGTTATTGGATATAGAAGAAGATAGCTATATAGTTGACTGATAAGCCACACAGTTTCCATGCAGGCTGTGGCAGCCATGGGGCTTGAGTAACTCTTGTTTCTCATGGAGCTTGCATGTTGGATCCTAGTAAGATATCTGGATGGGAAGTTGGTGCCACTGTTTACTTGGTGATCAAAGTTTTTTTGGGGGAGATGGGTTTTTGAGAGTTTTGGTTAAATAGGTTGGTATAACAATATTTGTTGATCATAAAGGAAGCTGGTTATGTAAGGTAGGGATGATCTTCACGGATCTTCAATAGATCTAAGGATCTATAAGATTCAGTTGGGTGGCAGGTCAAGCTGCACCCTAGCACCAGGATTACTTTAGTGGTGGTACCTTTGGATCATCAGCATTGTATACAGAGGTCAGATCAAGGAGCAAAGATAAACCTAACCAGATGTTTCATCACCAGTATGGTTTATTGGAGCTTGATGTAGGGTTAATGTTGGTGTAGTAGGTGAGTTTAAACCAGCCAGGAGCTGTGATAATGGGTCTTCATAGGTTTGGTTGCTAAATCAGTGTTGTCTGAGCTTGATATTGGACGTTGTTTACTGGAGGCCTAGTGCAGCTAAAATAAGCCTAGCAGGATATATAAATCCTGTGAGGCTTTACAATTCAACAGGGTTGTAACATTGATTATGATATGGTTGAGAAGGTGAGTGAAGAAGTTGGATTAGGTCGCTTTAAAATTTTAAGCTTTAGCTGGGTACCGATATTAAGAGAGGTGACCATCCCAAAGGCGACCTATAGATGGCTAGGAATATCATCAAGGAACTTGAGGTTCACATGTTTTCACACTTAAAAATGGATGGCATATCTACAATAGTAGTCCTTGAATTTATTTTAGGGATTCAAAGAGGTGGGGTTTAGTTAAGAATTTATAGGTGATGCGATAAAATCTTGGAGTTCTGCTAGAAGTTTCAATGTTTATTGAGTTGATTGATATTTTAAACGATTTAAAGTGTTTTTTATTAGAAGAGCAAATTCTTAATATGAAACCTAATGATCTATCAACTCGTATTGGTCTGTACTTTAGTTGCAGGAGATTGGATCAAATAATGGTTGGGTGTAGGGCTGCGTCGGCCCAAAAAAGGGACGATTACGGCAAATGCCGTAATCACCTGTCCTCCTTCCCCGTCCTCTTCTTTTGGATTCCCCTACACTGGGGGAATTCGAAATTTCTAAAAAAAGAACTCAGAAGGCTTTCTACATTCCGGATTTTCAAGTTATACAATAAAAATACTTTTAATAAAATTATTTTTGAACAAAACTTTTACTTTTGAATTTAATATTTTAAAATTTAAAAAATGGAGATAAAAAATATAAAATTTTATTTTAAAAAAAACCGAATCAACCACACCCTTCTATGGGTGTGGAAGGAAACAATTCTGAGGGAATCTTCTCAAAGAAGATCCCTCGAAATCCGACGCAGCCCTAGTTGGGTGGTACAGTCTTAAGTTTGGTTATCTATCAAGCATGAGGACATAGTTTTTTACGATCAGACAATCGATAAAAGAATATATGTGGCACTCTAAATTCAATGCGAGAGTGGATTGAGGTGATCTGGAGGTAAGCTTGATATGCTCAGGTTCAACTGCCCAGATCCAAACCGCAACTTCCCAAAGCAGCTTAATGTTGGCGTGGATTTATATTGTATTTTTTAAAAGGAGTGGATTTATATTGTACGGTAGATATGGTTTTAACGCTTTGGGATTTGGACAAGGCCATAGGCTGACGTGGCGAGTAGAATCGCTTGCCTAAATCGAAGCTGGGTTGATAAGTGGACGAGGTAAATTTCCTTTTGCAAGTAAATGCATTGATTTTTAAGCCGTAAAATTCAAGCACACCTCAGTTGGAACATCCCTTCTGTTCCTATTTGATGTCGCGGTGGGGGCTTTGGATCCGGTTGGAATGAATTTTAATTTAGCAAAGTGTGTGGGCTAACCGTCAAGTAATCTAATCAATTGGCAGTGCATTGCTGCGGCGGAACTATGGAGTGGAAAATGAAACAATAAGTTCCTGTTAGAGCCAATCGGCTAATTGGCAACGGGAAAGGGGTTTGAAGCTGAAGTAAAGGGGGCGTGGCCGAGAGCAAATCAGTGGTGGACGGAATTTGAAGCAATTAAGACTAGTGGATCGATACACTCGATCAGTGAAGCGAATGGGAAGCTAAACGCGAATCAGGACTTTCCATTCTTTGGGGTGAGCAGCTGGCACCTTCAATACAGCAAATCTATCCAGCTCTTTCATGGCAGCCGTCGATATGTCCCCCTTTCTATCCCCTCTGCCATCTGACGAAGAGCTTGACGATGATTGCGATGACCAGTCGCCAAAGACATACCTCCAGAAGGTGCTATCCGAAAGAAACAATTTACGCGCCCAAAACTCTCAGCTATGGAAGATCATCCAGAAGCAGCGCATAATTATACAGCAGCTCCAAAAGACTCTGTCTGGGCGGGATTCGAAATCCCCAGAGGAGGAGTCCGACCTCAGCGTTTCGCAGCCTAGCCCTCCAAGGAAGGACAAATATCCCCAGGAAACGTCCGAGGAAAACTCGTCACGCTCAGAAAATAACCCTCACTCTACACTAGAGGAGCTTGAATCCCCTCCCAAGAGAAGTGTTGAAAAAGAAGGCACAGAAAAGCCCACCAAAGGGAGGAGGGCCTCTACCACAATTCAAAAGCTTGAGGCCACGCAGGCAGACGGCTCTACATCAAAAGAGGATAAACAGTTCAAGCGTCGTTCTAAAACCATGTCTGCAGGTAATCAATTGCTTATATTTTCAATTTTTTAAAGCTATACTACGATAGCCTTTCGTGAATCTCCTGCATCTGAAAAGCCACCCGGTAATTTTACCTGTTGTTTCATGTCTAATTTTTAAAGACTCCAAAAAAAGTTCAAAAGAAAGCAAAAAACGTCGATCCAAGGAAATCAATGCAGCTCTGAAGGATTCGTTAGACGCTGTCCAAGCAGAAAATTTAGTGATAGAGGATAGTCCCGCTCCAGAAAAATGTCATTAAAACTCGTGTAGTGGAATATAAAGTTAAAAAGGTCGACCACGGCACTAAAAAGAGCAAGGATCCCAAACCCTCAAGGAAAAGAAGTGATAAGGAAACCAAGAATGCTGCTGACGGAGACGAAAAGGCCTCCCGAGGAGAAAGCTCCAAAAAGGCTCCAAAGCAAGACATTGACCAATCCGGCTGTATAGAGCATGAGTCTAATGAGGATGGACTCTGTCTATTGCCTTCAAAGAACTTTGGAGATCCTCCCAAACCCATAGAAAACGCTGTAACAGCATTATCAAGCGATGACGGCTCGGTTGAAAGCAAAGAGATGCCCGAGACTTCTTCCAAGGATTCACGAAAGGCCTCCAAGAAATCAACCGAAAGCCAAAGGAGAGCCGATCTCCCTGGAGGAGGCGCGCTTACCTGTTTGGATAATATTTTTATTCACGTTGTTGGTTGTACAGTCAAGGTCAATTCTAAAGGGAAAGAAGTTTTGATTTTTCGTATGCAAATCAGTCCAATCTGAAGTGGCCGAAGACTCCTCTACAATTGGAAGCTCAAGACAACAGCACCTCTGGACGATTGAGAAACACTTTTCCGATCTCCTTGAGCTTGATAACCAGGTATGGCCTGGACTATACGCGACGCTGTTGCCTAGCAAAGTTTTCTGAACTCAACCTATTATTCTTCAGCTTAGATCTACTGGCCAGAATGTAAAGAACTCGTCAGTCAAACTTCCGGAAAAGAAGGCTTGGAATACCAGCTCACCCTCCAAAATCGACCAGCGCAAAGTAATTTTTTATCAGGGCTCTACTAATGTTAAAGCTCATGCTTCAGAATTACCTCCAGCTTGCAATAAACAGCAGCCCTGCTTGTCCCAGTGTGATAAGTGAATTCATTTCCACAGGGAAAGTCGATGAGGCTGAGCCCAACAAGGTAACACTTTTATATGGTTGGGTTGACATTTCAGCCTGCTGGCGAAAAGGAAGGGTATTTAAGCAAGCGAGGCAAAAACTTTGGCAAGTGGAAGCGAAGATACTTCTCCCTGAACAATTCCATACTGGAGTACTTTGAATCGGTAATTGCAGTATTTGATGTAAGCTCACAGCTTAGAAAAACGGTACTAAGCTTGGGGATATCCACCTGGCCTATGCGCAAGTTGCCGTGCAACAAACTTCAAGCCTGGAGTACGATCCTGAAAACTCGACCGATACATTCCGCCATGCTTTTATGATACTGGAGCCCAAGAGAGGTACGCAGGGCACGCTGCGCCATGTCCTGTGTGCTGATAGCGATGCCGAGCGAGACGAATGGGTCAATGCAATTGGCTACCACTTCATGGGTGATATGCAGCCGCCGCCTCCCCCAATACCCGAGGCTGAGGCTGATTCCCAGCTGAGCTCAGACCATAGCTTGTCGCCAACTACTCAGGACCCTCCCATTACGGACAAGGCTGAATCAATCGGCATCATCAACAACCAGAGCACAGCCTCAATTGGATCGCTATCGAGTGCCAATAGTGATTCGAGGCCTAGCGAAGTCGGGCAGCTGCCGCTACCCAACCGCAGTGTTTCGAAGCCAGAAGAAAGCGCTGTCATCAACATCCCAAATGCCATGCCCAAGATACTCAAAGAGGGGCCACCCAAGCCAGCGCGGAAGACCTTCTGGGGCAAGCGCATCTTCTCGGGAGACTCGGCAAAAAACAAGCCTCCCCCAGCAGCCAGTGTTTGGAGTACCTTTGCACCAGAGCGTCCAGGCATCTCGAGTGCTTGAGGGCTACGCCTTGTCGTCAGTTGTCTATCGATGCATCCAATACTTGGATTCCAAGCAAGCGCAGTTCGAAGAAGGCATCTACCGACTCTCAGGCAGCTCGGCTACTATCAGGATGCTACGATCAAAGTTTGACACGGAGGGGGACTATGGGTTGGTTGACTCGGGCGTGTATTATGATGTACATGCCATATCAGGATTGCTGAAGCTTTACCTGCGAGAGCTTCCCTCGACAGTCCTCACTGCGGAACTTCATCGCGACTTCCTCCAAATTACAGGTACACCTTTTTCCAATGCTCTAATCTTCAGAACTTCCTTCACGTCGGCTACGAGTACGCAAGTTAGGACGACTGATCTGCTCCCTGCCGATTGAAAACTACACTCTGCTACGCGCACTCATCGGCCATCTTATAGTTATTGTACAAGAAGCCGATACAAACAAGATGCCGCTTAAGAATATAGTGATTGTGTTTGCCCCCACTCTTGGTATTCCTGCTGGTGTCTTTAGCCTACTGTTGTCTGAGTTTAAGTATGTCTTCTACATCGATCCTGAGGGCACTGCTATCCCACAAGAGCTGTCGGGTGAAGACGACACTCCCCACCTACTCCTGTGACCCAGGAAGCTGCCCCTCTGAACTCAACGAGCGTGACATTCGTCGTGCTTAGACATCGCCACACCGCCTCTGCCGACACTGTGATGGAACTTGCTAAAGGGGTCTCTCTTTTACTCGGCGAGTCTCAAACTCAGGTCCAGAAGAGGATGGCCTACCCCCAGATCCCAACGAGTCCCGGCGCTCCAAGCGCAACTCTGTCATCTACCGTAACCGCGCCCCGCCAGAGATAGTGCCCCTAGAACGCCAAGCTGAAGAATGTAAGTGTTTCAACTTGGAAATTTAACAATTTTAGCCCTTACAAACAGAGAAGAGCTTACTTGACGACCTCGACCTCGGAGTCCTAGCCTTGTATTCTTAATTTATCCCCCCGCATCCCATTAATAACTGTACATACATAGCCCCCAGTTCCGGCAGCTCTGGGCTGTGAAGTCGTCCCGGTCACCCTTAGACATCCCTGACTCAGTTTCTAAAAGCTCAGTTCCTTCAATTCAAAATTATTATCCTTCCTCAGAATTCGGCCTTGTGCCATGTATGGCAGGCCATCTTGCACAGCTGTTTTATATCCCCTGCACATTCCCAGCAAAGAGTCAACTATCATTGCTCCTCTAAGATTATCCGTTCCGCCAAACACATCGCGTATCATATTTCCTCACCGAAGCGAAGAAATGATTCACCAACACTCAAAAAGTCAAATCCACCCGCATGCGATTAAAAATCCAAACCGCCACCCACTCCAACGAACCGATAACCACTCCCACTTACTCAAGCCTCCCTTTAAGCCCGAAACAATCCAGCAAACCTCCTCCTGGCCAAACAGTACATCCGATCAGACCAGCTTACCAACGTCCGCTGAGCGGCCTCTTCCCGGGCTAGTCGATCCCCAGCATCGAACCAGAGATAAACATAGTTACCAAGAACGTAAAGCCATCATCCAGACGACATGATCATCAGCAATACACCTCCCAACCATATCTAACACGTTTACCCAAAACCCCATCCCCAGAGCAACCATCCTAACCCGCAGCTACATTTATCATATTTACATTTCACCTTGGCCCTACCCCAAAACATCCCAAGGAATCACTTTCCACGTAAAACGAGCGGTTTTTATTAGGGTAAGGAGAAACATGGAGGGGATCGTCTACCCGCATGGAATATCTGGGAGCTTGTAGGGCTGGAGAACAGATCTGGTCGGATGGGTGGGTGTCATGGTTCGGGCTAGGGTTAGTACAGCCACAATAGTTGTAGGATCACCCAGCCCCAGGGTTAAGATGGTTTAGATCAGGTCACAAAACAATCAGGATATATCTAAGCCGCAGCTAACAGAGTAGGCTACAACCCGTGCCTCGTTCCACTGTGCAAGCCACAAAACATATAGCAACGGCGGTTTCCCAGGATAGAACAGATAATTCCACCTTGCGCCAGGCACCAGATGTAAAGATGCCATGGTCAAGGACGAAACATGCCATGCAGGGCACAGGATAAGAGGTCCAGCCACAGATTATCACACGCTTTCTCCAGCATCATCCCCCAACAGCAAGTTTGATCGAACCACCACCAGTTCACCAAACAGATATTCTTTGAAACTAAAACAGACCGGTTAAGTACCCATGACCAGACACACCACAGAATAATCTTAAGCCGGGTGTCAAGACTGATATTTCAATACTTGTATTGAAACCCCTGGGATCAAACCCTGGCCCTCTGGAGATGATTTGTGTCAACCAGGATGGACGGGGACCCACCAACCCGTTGAGTCACAGACTCAAGCTGTTGAATTACTCTGTGACCTGCTGGCTTGTTAAGGGAGATTCCCTGAATGATCATCAGATTGCCGCCAGCCTCATGCCACTGAGGGCCCAGACTTACGCAGAGGTTGTGCTTGCCTAAAGGAGGTTAAGATGAGGCCTGATACTGTCATTCCCATGAATGAGCACCAGGCCACCACCAGTCCCCACTTCAGAATTGTCAGCACAATTGGCCGCTCAGGTGAAGTGGTGAACAGTAGTAAGTAGAACAAAGCATCACCACTTCAATTCACCAGAGCTGCTCAACCAGGATCCGTCACCCCCTAAAACCCTGCCCTAAGGTCCACTGCTCCACCAGCAAAAATGCCTTTACGACCTAAAGCCCACAGAAATTTTATGTTGGGAAAACATATGGCATAAAAACCTCTAGCAGAATAATAATTGTGCATATCGGGTCATTTTGATGATAAAGATTTATGAGCTCTGGTGCCAATAAATTCTACCCTATTTAGTTTTAGTCATCTTCTATCTCAATTCTGGTCAAGTAGACAACAAGGTGCCAACTGCTCTAGAGACTGGCCCACGACCCATTACTAGCGCTATACACCTCTCTGGAGTACCTTTTCAGACCAGTGCATTTTACAGAATATCCCCTTACAAACCCTGCCTACTCTGAGTTTAACTGGAGTAATATGCTCATTGCCGACCCCTTACACAACTATAGAATCAAAACCAGCTAAAAATAAAATAAAAGAGGCTGTCAAGATTGTTCAAAGGCAAGTACAATCCTCTGCCTGCCTACTTGTCCCCACTCTGGCTCTTAACCCCACCTTACTGCCCAATGAAACGGCTACCACATAAATACCATACCCAGACCAAATGTTCAAGTACTCTACATCACTCTGGCAGGCTTGGTGGATTCCATGGGTCCAGCTCTGGCCCCTGGTCCTCATTTGGTGTGGTCCCTATCTTATGGTACCATGTTACACCCATCCCATGGTGGCATTACCCGCTGGCCAGGCGGTAGCCGTCCCAAGTCACCCACTAGCCGGTTCTTGCCTGGCTCCTGATGACATCCTGCTTAGTCGCACCACAACCCATGGTGATTCGGTTTGCAACCTCAAGGCCACAGATCGTCTGTGACCAACTACAGCACCACTGACAGGACTGTGGTGGGCTGGGGCTTCACGGCGCAGGATTGCAGTGGATCCTGGTGCCTGCCCCATCTCTAGTTCTTACCTGTGCTTGAAAATCAGAGTGAGTTGGAGTGGAGCAGGGTCTGATTTAATGAAAACACAAACCAAAGCTCTAATGATGAAAAGGCCAGAAATATATCTTGTTGCAACCAAGTGCTGGATTATAGAAATACTGGAAGGAAATATAGGGAAATAGATAATATTTTTATTTGAGTATAAGAGTTCTTATATTGGGGTGAGCCTTTACAAGGGATAAGGATTAACTGATCTATTGTCTGCATGTGTGGCGACTGGTTCTGGTAGTCATTCACACAAATTGAGTTTTCTCCTGTATTTGATGTCATCAACTGTCTGTTTTTCTTGTTTGATAACTGAGTTGACTTCCCATTTTTGGCTACATACGTAGGATAGTGATTCAAGTGGAGTAAGGGGTCTCTGGTGAATCCTAAACAGGAGATGTCTCAAAGTTTCAACAAATGCTTTCTTGGATTAGTAGCCGTGGCACCTGCTCCTAGGAGGTGAATATTAAGTGTCCTGAATAAATCTGGGGACTGAATGAAGTTGATGTGATACACATCCAAATGGCTGGCTACTACTCTCATCCCATTGTACCTCACCAAACACCTTGAAACTGTGCTGGAACTTTTAATACCATCACCTTCGTAGCATCTGCTGGGATTTTACAATGTAAGGAGATCTCATTGAGCTGGTGTCTCTGGGGGTGTGTATAGTTCATGGGGTACTATTATGCTGTGTTCTTCAGACACCAAGATGTGCTTGATCAAAGGAAGCAACTGGGAGGTGTGCTGAGACTCAATGGTTAGGGAGCCTTTCTCCAATTGAATGGAGGAGGGCCCCCAAGTTAAACTTAACTAAAGTGGAGCCTACTGGAATTCCTATCATTAGCATATAAAGAAGGCAACCAATTAATCAGAATCTTCCCAGAAAAGGTGTCAAGTTATTTAACAATTAGTAAACACTGGTGTATCCCAACACCAGACAGGGGGCCTTGGGATAAATTATAGGAGGGAACCAAGCAGTTTCAACATAGGGAGCTGTCAGGGACCCATTTGATAAGGAACAAGTTCCCTGCCTGGTGGACCAAAGCCCTTAAGTTGAGCCCTGCAATTACAGATCCAATAGGTACCGTGATCATGGCGAGATGGCCCAGATGGCCCAAATAAGCAAATCTACCCATCATTGAGCTGAATCAACCCAATAGATAATACCCTACCAAGTATGTCAACAGGTAGAAAGATGTGTTGGGTCTAACCAGAGAGAGTTCTACTGGAGGAGGAGTGGTGTTGCAACCATAATGGAACTTTCTTCCCCAGTGGCTGGAGGGATACTTGAACCACCCATTGGCCAGAGACTCCTTCTGGTGGGCATCATTGTGTCAAGTTTATACTTCTGGGAAGTATAATAAACAAAATAAAGGGGAAGATTAAGAAGAGAATGATACTTTATTGAATATGAATATAGGCTAATATATAGTATCATGACAAGCCACATGTTGTCCATGTATGTCATAGAGGTCATGGGGCTTATCTGAGTAATGTTCCTCTTGAGTCACGAGGCTTAATCAAGTTGTGTTCCATTTAGGACCTGGATTGAGAGATCCTTGTCATAGATGGTTA
>QTSX02001220.1:0-13908 GCA_014839935.2 Entomophthora muscae | reverse complement strand
GTTGTATTTTGAGATAGCGCTTTTTGAAATGCTGTTTTTGAAATTGTGTGGCCTACCTGAATGCCACTAGTAAACTCAGATATTAATTGCAGGAGCTGGAATCCAAATTTAATGTACAGTAAGCACACTAGGAAACACTAACCCATACTAAAGAAGCTCCACCACAACTAAAATCAAATGAAAAATTCAATCTCAATATCCATGTTTAGAAATAAAAATTGATTAAACTTTAAAATGATCCAAACACAGAAAGAATACAATATTATACACTTCAAATCACAGATATAGAAATTATGTTACTATTCAAGGCTTAAAACAAGAGAAAACAACTACCCACAACTAAACTAATAAATCCAAATAAATAAATAAATAAATAAATATTTAATCTAAAATATATTTTTTATTTTATTTTTATGGACCATCAATCACATTCTCAACCAGCTCCTGCACCAGCACACAGGGTAGCCTGTCCACGAGGGTGTCCCAGAGGGTGTAAGAATAGACCCAGAACCCAACTTGAGGGGAGTCATGCCAACACATAGGCCTCCCAAGGTGTTAGCACCAGCCAACCACCTCCTGCGTCCTAAGCCCAATCAACCAGTCTGAATCCAAGAAAGAAGCTGCTCTCAAGGCCTGCAACCAAAGTCTCATACACCAGGGTCACCAGGAACCCTGAGGTTACTTACACCTCCACTGTATACCCAGTTGTCACCTGGCCCTGCACTCTTGATCCAAGAGTTGCCACTTCCTGCCCCTGCATCTTTGACACCACCTATAAGCCATTAGCTACAATTGAGGAGCCATCTGCACCTGTGTCTTATGCCACCATTGACGGCTCCAGCGTAACCAAGTGTGATCCTACCTTCTAAATAAAGGTCCCTATCCCCTGTGTCGAGCCTGCTAGCCAGGATGCTGCAGTACCTGCCAAGGGCCAGCGTTGGTTGACAGATAATGAGCATGAAGCTCTCCTCAACTGCTTGAATGGGGGAATGGCAGTTTGGGATATTGCAACCCTGATTTGGTGTCACAGCCAGGTATATTAGCAATATTAACAAAAAAATATGGCAACACTGGGCAAATTGCTGAATCCACCAAGGCTAAGCCACAGCCCAAACTCCTTAAGCCCGTTCATATTGATGCAATGAAGCAGTGGGTTAGCAAGGATTGCCACCTGGACACGCTTGCTGTCCAATCAATGCTTGCCACAGAGTTTAGGCTTTCTGTCTTCAAAACCCTTGTCTATGAAGCAATGATCAAATTGGGCCTCTCTTGGAAGGTCCTTGGAGTTTCTCTGCACAATAGGAACAGCAAGAAAACAATCAAAGATTGACACATTTATGCTGAGACTTATCTGGCCTTTAAGGAGACTGGCAATGTACAGTTCTTCTACATCAACAAATTGTTGTTTTCCTCCTCACTCAGGTCTAGGCATGGGTGGGTTGAGAAAGGATCCAAGGAGGGTGTAGCCCATTGTGCAGCTGTCTGTTCCCAGACCTATTCAATGGTTGTGCTTCTTGGTCCTTGCAGTTTAGACCAATATCAAATGATCAAGGGTTCCCATAATAGTAGGTGTGAGATTAAGCTGATTGATCACAAATTATCAGGCTAATCATTGCACGCAGATTATTATCAGTTACACACTGTATTATCACTAGGCTAATACTCTATTAAGCATAGTAATTATGCACCATATAATCACCAATATATTATAATGGATATGGCAGTTAAATGTTGTATAATCACTAATATATTATAATGGATATGGCAGTTATACGCCATTTAATTGTTAGTTTATTATGATAGATGCAATAATTATACACCGTATAATCACTGATTATCATTTCAATGTGTAGTGATTATATGCTGTATAATTCTTAGTCTATTATAATTGATATTAGCATTATATGCTGTATAAACGTTAGCTAATATAGTGATTATCATTGATTACTTTGTGTGTAATCATGTAATCATCAATTGTTATTGCTCATTCCACCCTACTGGATGTTGTATCAACTCAGTCCCACCCAACCTGGTGGAAGTATATGAGTATATCAAACAAGTGATGTGCATATGTCTAAGAAATACCTAGTTCAGATCAGCATTACACAGTGCATAATAAGGTTTCTTATCAGTTCAGGTCAGCATTATACGGCGGATAATTCACGAGTTGATATTGGATTAAGTCTGCTATTATACAGTGTATAATCCCCAATTTGACCTGTTGCATTAATAAGCAGAAGGCTCACCAGCCATAAAAGGACCACTGATTAAGCCCTACAAATGGAATACTGGAATTCTACCTTCCAATGTTGGAAGATAGATTAAGGACCATTTATAAGCGTCAACTAAATACAGCGTAGTTTCCCAGCGCAATAATAGGCATGTAAGATACAGCCAATTGATAAAATGATAGTAGGCTAGCTCAAGAAGAGTGTAGGCTGTAGCTGAAGTGCCATGTGCGCCTGCTAAGGCCAGTTTCAACGCATATGCCAAGGACAGCCAATCAGGATGGGCACAGCCAGCAAATATGGACCTATTGCAAAGGTAGCCACTGAGAACTGTCTGAAAGGACAAGAATAAGGGCTGTTGCAGTATATATTGATACAGACGCCTGAAAGGATAAAAGACAATTTCTTAGTTACACCTAGATAGATTGCAGCCGCTGGCTAGATCATGAGTCCAGTTTCAATAAACATAATTATCTTCTAAGTTCTATTCCACTGTAGTCTGTAGGGCTCTTGCATAGGACTAGGTAGAGTACATTGGTAAGGCTAACATCTATATGTAGCTTTAAACATATCAGCAATATCCCAAGTTGCTCAACAGCAGGACATTCTTTGATTTTCTCTGAGCTGTTAAGGAGCACCTTTGGATTAATTACTGGGGCACAACCAACAATGTTGTGTTGGATAATGTTGGGCTCCACAAAGTGGATCTGGTTGTGTCTGAGTTCCTGCCCATTGATAAAAATAGCCATTCTGCCAGCCACTGCCTGGCTGACTACCCAATGAGACACAACTTCCTCTCCACATACTCTCCATTCCTTAACCCAATTGAGGAGGTCTTTGGGTTGGATCAAAATTAAGGTGAAGAACAGGCCTCCTCAAGGACACCAAGGTTCTCTTCAACATTCTTGAGATTAGCCAATTTGCAATGCCACCTGATGTGGTGGCGGCTTTCTACAAGCACTCCAAATCCTTCCTCCCCAAAGCTCTTGCCTCTGAGCCAATCAGATAAATGGGCGCTCTGGGTTTTATTTGTTTTATTTTTATTTATTTTGTTTTTATTAGGACTCAAAAATTATTATTTATTTATTATGACATGACAATTGATTGTATTATAGACATGTAAGAATACATAGAAAAGGTAAATAAAATTAATTATACTAGGTATGAGGACACATATTTTTATTATAATGTACTGAATATTATATTGACTGTTGCGCTAACAAATAAATAAATTAAAATTGATAGAAATAGATTAATTTTATTTAAACAATTTTAAATCCTTGTTGGTGCTTTGGCTTTTTTAAAGCCACAAATTGGACCTTGCAAGTCATCATCTGATCCTTATTGTTTCAGTGCCACTATAGCCATACAACACAGACCACCAATGAGTTTTCATTTATCTCTTACTGATTAGTACTTATGATGTGGGTCAAGCATATCAAATATATTTATCAAATCATATTAAGAGGGAAAGGTAATTTGAGTTCTAAACAATCACTTGTTTAGAATATAAGTTGAGCGGGCCGCATGATGAGGATAAATTCAATTTTTGTTGTTTGTATATGTAGTAAATGAACCTGTACTTGACAAGCCAGTAAATAAAAACGTTTTTAACTTATTTTTATTATTTGATGTGGTTGCAACTATAACTAATGTCTTGTAATATATTTAGATATATTACTATTATAATTAACCCATTAAAATTTAAAACAATCTTAAAATATCTAAAAGTAAAATTATAATTTTAAATCTTAAAATTTATCTATTAAAGTTTAAGTATTAAAATTTAAATGTTTTTTTAAATTTAAAATTAATATTAGTTTTTTTTTTTTTTGGTTTTTTATTGAATTTTTTTTTTTAATTAAAATATGTAATATTAAAATTTAGATATTAAAATATTTAATATTAAAATAAAAAATTTAAAAAAAAACAAAATTTAAATTGCAAGGGGAAAATATTTATTAAGGGGATGCTAATTGCAAATGGAATGTGATTATTCTGGGGAAGTATACCCCAAAATTAAATTTTTAGCTAGAGCGTCCAATTGGATCCACATACTCTTCTGTACTTGGTGGACAACCATGGATGCAATTGCTAGAAGGGTGGCGCCCTGCACCCTGGTGGTTGCTGAACACTAAATAAAAGGGAGGAGGGTAAGCAAATCAATCAGCATATTCTTTTCAGGTGGCATGTAAAACCCATACAACAATGCCAGTGCAAAGGAGTTGTAAAGGACATGCTTGACTGTCCTATACTCCCACTAGTATCTGGGGCAAGTTCCTTAGGATTGAAGTTCCTAAGGTCAAAAGTGCAAAAATAGAAAATGAGACCCCCAAAAAGTGCAAAAATCAAATCACTATGTAGGGTGCAAAAATAAAAAATATCAAAGATCAAAGTGCAAAAATTGATTTTCCAGAGGTTAACTTTGAAGCAGAATAAAATACAGTTTAAAATATAAAACTATATGAATTAAAAACTATTCTAGACTAAAGAGACTCCAAGGAATATGATTTCTGCAATAAAAAATATATGCTAGATAATACAAAAATTCTTAAATTAGCTGTTTTTAAAAAGAAAGTTTATTTTAGTTTCAAAAGCAAAATTAGACTAGAATTTATATTTAACTTTATTCAATTAAACATAAAATATGAAACTAAACAAAAAACTGCTTTATACACTATAAGTTTAATAAAAAAGATCAATTTAAGTTCCAGCTTATGTAAAGCTATAATAATAATTCAGTATAAGCAAAATAAAGGATTTTTCCTGCAAGATACAAGCATATGATTTTAGGTATTTTGGTTTATTAGTGATACTATTTCAATGATAAAAGTTATAGAAGTTTATCATTAAAATAATATAAGGTAAATTGCTTTCTTATTAAAGCTATACTATACACTTTTATACTCAATAAAAGATGTAGTCTTATATCTTATTTATAATTCACAATATTCAAAGATATAGAGTCTGCCACTTACATATCATAAAATGAAGACTTGAATATTTTATGTTAAAAAACTGTAATTCCACAAAAATATGATATGGATAGTTCAAAGTTGTATATCAAAAAGAAACATTTTATACATCTTATTTTACTCTAATACGTATAGTAAAAAGATATAGTAGAAGATAATTGAGGGTAATAATGAAGAGAGGATAATAGAAGATAATCAAGGGTAAGAATGGAAAGAGGAGAATAAAAGATAATCAAGGGTAAGAATGGAAAGAGGATAATAAAATATAATTAAGGGTAACAATGGAAAGAGGATAGTAGAAGATAATTGATGGTAAGAAAGGAGAAGAGAAGAAGATAATTGAGGATAAGAAAAAAAAAAAAAGGAGAAGAGGAGAGAGAAAGGAGAAGAGAAGAAAAAGGATTTTTTTCTACTTGGTACCAGATTTTATATAATCTGCCCTCTTGAAAATGCAGAAACTTTTTAAAAGATTTTTGGCCCATGGCGCAGCCAAGGTGCCAAACAAACTTAAAAAATTTCAAGGAGGAATGAGAGGTGGAAAGGAGAAACCTTCAAAAAAGCCAAGAGCTTATTGCACTTTGATTTAGGCACTTTGATTTTTGTACCCTGAAATAACATAAGAAAACATAGTACAATATAATATTAATTTAATATTTTTTTGTAATTGCCTCCAAAATACACCAATTTATTAATATTGCAATAAAATAAGAACCTACCAAAAAAAACTCGATTTCTTTTTTATATATTTAAATGTCGGGTCTTAAAGAATCTACATGAGGATTTTCAAAAGTTTTTATAAAATTTTTAAAATTTTATAAGCTTATAAAAAGTGGGACTAAATCTAAAAAGTCAATTTTTTGATTACCTCACTATTTATAGAGGAACTTAGTAAAACATGATGAATAAAATTTTAATGGTTAGCAAAAATTTAATATTAAGTGGTCCTAGTTTTTTGGTACCTTTTTGGATTTCAATTTGACTACTTTTCAACTTCTGCATCCATTAAGAAACTATATTTAAATTTTTAAATGAATTTTTATGAGACAAAATTTTATTTTTTAAAAAGAAAGAGCTTATAATAGTTATTTCATAAAAAATATTTTAAAAAAATAAATTGAAAAATTTGCCTAAAGTTAAAAAAGCTTTTTTAGCTCTTGATTTCTTTTTTACATATATATTGAAATTTTTTTTTTAATTTTGATGTTTCAAATATTAAATTTGAGATCATTTTGCACTTTGCTCAGTTTTGTCCCCTCTATTCAAAGGGGTAAATAAATTCTATTTTAAAGGCCAAAAATAAATTAAGGTGTGTTTTTAAATTGCATTGATTTGGGCACTTTGAACTTGGTTTTAGTGATTTTAGCTACTAGTAAAAACATTTTAAAAAAGTCAAATTTAAGAAAAATATTAATTTTTTTGGGAAAATTTTCATTGAAAAAAAGTGCTGAGATCAAAAAATCCATTGATTTGGAGATTTGATCTCCACATTTCAACTTTAGGCACTTGCCATCCTCATTGCCCTCTCTTTTATAAAATTAATAATGGTTGAAATGTAGGGGCTGGTATCCACTCAAACTGGGGCCACTGAGAACCTGATTGGACAAGATTCTGACGGCAACAACAACTCTGTGCATCCACAAATTCACTGTTCTCTTATTGGTGAAAATGCTGTGGAGTCCTAGTTGGAGACAGACCTGGACCAGTGGCATCTGTGGGTCACGCTCCATGATAGCCATCATGAGAGGGGGGCTTTTTCACCTTCAGTTGAAGTACAGGCACCAGTTGGGGTCTTCTTGGGAGGAGGGCCACAGTTGGCATGGGCTTGCAGGGTTGCAGCCACAGTAGACTTTGCAAAACCCATTGCGGCCACAATTTTCCCAAGGGACATAAGCCTCCCTCACTTTTCAACCATTTTGAAAATAATTTCTGGGGTGATCAACTTTCTTCTGCGTCTTTCAGGCTGATTGGCTGGAGGTGTGATGTGTCTGTCTTGGAAACTGGAAGTTGTCAAATGATTGGCTGTTTCTGGAATCTGGCTTCCTTGGGTGACCACTTGGCTCAATTGACTGGTTCTGGATGCCATTGTTGATGTGTGATTTGGGTTGGCAGCTGCCTGTGCATGATGGGAAAACAGGGCCATGCTCAAGGATAGCAAGAGAAAGAACACACTCCTGGGTAGTGCTTGGGGAGGGGCCTGCGAGTTGGGAACAACCGTAGACAGAGGCTTTGTTGTTGGAAGACCCAGCCTAGCCCTGCATGATTTTGTCAAGGCCAAGGAACAGTTTGTTAATTTGGTTGTTATTGAAAGAAGACATAATAAATTTTTATTAAAAATTTTAAACTCAAAAAGAAGAGTGTATAGTATAATCAATTTTGATGTTGATTATGTTAAGCCGGTGAATATTATGCTCTAAATTTTAGCTGTCCTAAAATGGAATACTGTAAATTAAGAATCTGAACATAAAAATGCAGGATTTTCAAAACCCTGGTCCAAATTTTGAATCACTTTTGCAGGCAACTCAGCTGAGTGAAAAGTAAAATATTAAATAAAATCAACCATTTAATTTGACTTTTTTGGTTTATTTAAATTGGCAAATTTTGAATCCCTTGAGCAGAAAACTCAACTAACAAAAGACAAAACTCAGCAAACAAATGGGGGATACATAAATCAGAAATGTAAGATTCTAATGTACAATTTTAGATTTCCTGTTTGTCAAACAAATCATAGACATCATGTAAAACTTAACAAATATGTAATTGCGGGATTTTCAAATCCAAGAACCAAGTTTCAAATCATAATTGCGGTGAATTCAAAATAAATATAATTTTTGGGTGTCTCAAAAAGGATGATAAAGGATCTAGAGTGGATTTGTGCTAATTACTTTTAGGAATCATAGGCATTCTCAAAAATCACCCTATTCCATTTTAATGCAGCTAAAATTTAGATCCTACTATTCACTGGCTTAGCATAATTAACATCAAAATTGATTATACTATACACTTCTCTTTTTGAGTTTAAAATTTTTAATAAAAATTTATTATGTCTTCTTCCAATAACAACCAAATGAACAAACTGTTCCTTGGCCTTGACAAAATCATGCAGGGCTAGGCTGGGTCTTTCAACAACAAAGCCTCTATCTATGGTTGTTCCCAACTTGCAGACCCCTCCCCAAGCACTACCCAGGAGTGTGTTCTTTCTCCTGTGTCCTCGAGCATGGCCCTGTTTGCCCATCATGCACAGGCAGCTGCTAACCCAAATCACACATCAACAATGGTATCCAGAATTGACCAAGTGAGCCATGGGGCCACCAATGGAAGCCAGAATCCAGAAACAGCCAATAAGATGGCACTGTCTGGTTCTCAAGGCAGACACATCCCTGCCTCTAGCCAATCAGTCTGCAAGACGCAGAAGAAAATTAATCACTCTGGAGATTGTTCTTGAAATGGTTGAAAAGCAAGGGAAGCTTATGTCCATTGGGGAAATTGTGGCCGCAATGGGGTTTTGCAAAGTCCACTGTGGCTGCAACCCTGCAAGCCCACGCCAACTGTGGCCCCCTACCAAGAAGACCCCAACTGGTGCCTATACTTTGACCAAAGGTGACACAGCCCATCCCCTTATTTTGGCCATCATGAAACGTGACCTGTGGATGCCCCTGGTCCAGGTACGTCTCCAGTTGAGACTCCACAGCATATTCACCAAAAAGAGAACAGTGAATTTGTGGATGCATGGAGTTTAGGTGCTGCCAGAATCCTATCCAATCAGGTTCTTGGTGGCCCCAGTTTGGTGGATACCAACCCCTACAATTCAACTATTATTAATTTTGTTAAAGAGAGGGCAATAAGAGCCTGTAATGACATAATCTTCCTGTCATATACCAAGATTTTGGTAAAAAATTCAAGACTTTGGTGAAAAGCAAATCCAGTCTGACGTATACAAGTGCGGCCCAATTTTTATATTGTTTTGTCAGTGTTTTATTGGCAGTTTCCCCATTGGGTGTCAATTATTACTTGGCAATATTGAACACCGCAGATGGGTATGTCTACCTGACAGAGCTCAAGGCCATAATGGAGGAGTGGGTCACACAGCAAAAAGTATACACAGTTGTACTTAGTGCTGAGATGGAGCAGTGAGAATGGGTAACCCAAAAAATCAGGGCTGCAGGGCACACCTGTTGGTCCTATCCCATCAATCATGCTGGCATGCATCTTGCAGATGTATGTCTTTACAATTTTGGTTCCACACTCAGGCACTTAAAGCCTGCCACCTACAACAAACTGTGCACCCAAATTGATAAGGGTTATGGGCTTTTCCCTTCTGTGTTTGTCCAGGACCTGTCAGATCTTGTCATTTTTTTATGCAAGTGACAGTGATAAGTCCAGAAAGGACCCCTGCCTCCCCCCTGCACCACTCCATCCGTTTTGTCAAGCCTGCATATGTGACAGAAGAAGAATTCAAGCAATGAAGCAATCAGCTCTTGCCGCCCCTTCCCAGTCAACCAACCCCCTGCCTCCCCAACCCCCCATCAAGCAACCTGCCTTCCAACCATGACTCCCAAACCACCGCCAGTCCCCCCACTATCTCTGTTGCTGTCCCTTTTACAGGCACAGGTGAAGTTGATGTTCATTCCACCCAGTCCCTCCCCTTCTTGTCCTTTGATGAGTAAAATAAATCTTTTCTTTGTGACAACTTAATAAAGTTGATATTATTTCTCCCAATTCATAATCAACAATATTTTTTTATATTATTAACATTCCCTATAATTAATAAAATGGTATACATCTGATACAATAACATATAAATATTTGCATGAATATTTTTCATCATTATTAATAAATTAAAAGACCATAAATGTAATGTTATATTATTATATTGCAATTAGACGTCAACTCTTGATATTTAGACATTGTGTGCATAACTCAATGTAATTTTTTCAATAAAATTCATTGTAAACTTGGCCTTTTTCATTGTAATTTATTGAAATGGACTGTGTTTATATTAGAGAGCCATTAACATTTAGTACAAATATTGATACATAGTGCGTTTTACAGCCTTATATTTCTATTTATATTTGTAATTTTCAGTCGTTTTGGAGTATTATTGTAATGATTAATAAATTAATGTTTTCCGTTTTGTTTCCTTGCTGTGGGTGCATTTTCTGAAATTTACACACTGGTTTCTAATTGGTTGGTTTCACATCCAATCACACAGGCAATAGGAAATCAATTTGCCTTCTCAAGACCAGATGTGGTTGGGGTGGCAACTTGATTTCCTATCACCTGTGCAATTGGATGTAAAACCAACCAATTGGAAACTAGTGCGTAAATTTCAGAAAATGCACTGTTGCCACAGCAAAGAAAATCAGCCAATTAATGGCAATAAACATTAATTTATTAATACTATTACATTATTATTACCTCGCAAAATCTGACTGAAAAGTTTACAGAATTATTACCAATAGGTAAATATAAGACTTTAAAATGCACTAATGTATCAATATTTGTACTAAATGTTAAGGGCTCTCTAATATAAACACAGTCCATTTCAATTAAATTATAATGAAAAAGGCTAAGTTTACAATGAATTTTATTAAACAAAATGAATTGGTTATGCATAATATACAAAATATCAAGAGTTGATGTCTAATTGCAATATACTAATATAACATTACATTTATGGACTGTTAATTTATTAATAATAATGAAAAATATTCATGCATTTTGAGGATAGTACTATAAAAACCTTTTTTTGATGTAAATTAATTTAAAATGTCAAATATCTACAGCCCAAACAACAAATTAGAGACAGCTCTCCAAAAGGTGGTCAAGCTTGAACAGTAACATAAGGGAAATTGTGGTAAACCAACTGGGAAATGAGGGAAGGGCCTTGGTCCAGCAAAAAAAACCGCAAAAAATAGCCTGGGAACAATGGTCAACAAAGAACACAAGGAAATAATTTTAAATCTTCAAAAGGAAATACTCAAGCAGGTTAGATTTCAAAAGTGAAAGTTACAACTCGTGGGAATTTGCAAAAAAAAACAATAGAAAGAATAATCAAACAATTAAACTAATTGAAGGAAATTAAATTTCAAAGGAAATCAACACAAATGAAGAGGAAACTGACCAAATGGAAACAGAAGAAAACAAAACACAAGCAAGAAGCAGGAGCGCTTCAAGAAATACAGAAATTTTATCAAATGAAAACCAAGAAGAAACACAAGTTGCAAGAAAGTAAGGAAAATCAAATCAAGAAAAATAAATGAAGAGCAGCCAACACTCATGAAGTTTGCTGAAGGAGCGCCTTGGCTGAGGGGGCCACAGGGGAAACAATTAGTAAGTCTTTTTTATGTTTTACTTATATTTACTTTAGCTATAGCTAGGAATGGGGACAAGGTCGTGGAGGTGGCAGCTTGTACGCTGAGTTGGTTCTACAGGGGTTACCAGTCACTAGTAGCCCCTGTAAAAAAATCAAATAAATAAAATAATTCAAATGAATATGAATAATTTTTCAAATATTGAAGATAGAGCTAAGGAATATTTACCACCTGCAGGGTGCTTGCTGTGGTTGAGGGAAGCATATGAAATAGGATCAAATATCAACTTCAAAGAAATGAATGAAATTTGCGGGGATGTCAAATTAAACTTCAATGAATATATCTGTGAAAGCATTCAATAATTCCCATTTGCAAACATCAATTAATATGAAAAAACCTAATAGAAATTCTCTTTCAAGTAGGAACTGAATATCTAAAAACTGAAATTTTTAATGAATTATTCAAAGCATTATCAAATAAAGTTGGGGATGCAGTCCTTGTGAATTTGTTTAAACCTTTATTCATTTTGTTTGCGGAGACATGGTGGCAGATACAAGTCAGGCACCCTCTGGAACCATCTTCAAATTCAGCAATGTGTCCTATATTAATAGATCAGCTTAAGTCTATCAAAAAATTGTGCATGTTCTTGGAAAAATATACCTCACAAAGAATTCATGTTGCTGTATACCTAGGAATACTGTTGCACTGCATATTAAAAACAAATGTCAAAAAGTTGAAAGATGTACCTATACAAATAAATATATGCCAATTAGCACTAGAACGCCAGAAGACACCACAGGGGTATGGGACAGTTGAGCACGTCCTGTATGACTCCTTTGCAAATGGTATCATTGTATAGGTACTGTATGCCTCCCAAAAAGAATCTACTAATTGATTTGCTCACCTGCCTCCCTTTTATCAAGTGTTTAGCAACCACTGGGGTGCAGGACACCACCCCTCTAGCAATCACATCCATGGTTGCCCACCACATACAGAAGAGTACATGGATTCAGTTAGACGCTTTAGCCAAAAATTTGATTTTGGGGTATAATTCCCCGGAATAATTGCATTCCATTTGCAAGTTGCATATCCCTAATAAATTTTATTTCCTTTCAATTTAACTTTTTAAAAAAATTTAAATATTAAAAATATAAATACAGTAGTTTTAAAAGCTATGGCAACAACCAAAAACACCTCAGATTTAAACAAAATGATTTCAGATTTGAACAAAATCCAAATATCAGGTTAAAATATACACTCTGTTAACAGGGATTTTTGGTGTTAATGGGCAAAATGGGTCAACACAGCAAAGAAGTGATCACACAAAAATCAAAACAATTCAAAATTAATCTGAAATATATGGATTCACAAACAAAATTGTGCGAGTTGACTTTTGGTGTACATATGTTTACTATGTGAATTGGTGATAAAATACGCTCAAGCTTGGTGTGTCAAAACTCAATCCAAAACAAAACACAATAGCAACTCACTATGTAAACAAAACCACTCATTCAGTGTGTGCAATGGATTTTAATCAAGAATGATACCAAGGTATCTAAAATAAAGACACAAGATCTGAGAACATAAAATTTAAAAATATTATGTTGGGTGTTTGAATTTGGCATGTAAAATCTGGGGAAATGGGTGGAGATCATTTTTGGTATTCTAAAATGGGCGTTGTAAAACCAGAAACAACTAATTACAGAGATAAAAAATCTATAATTGGGATATTGGGTGGGAAAAAATATTAATTGAATATCCATATTCAGATAAAAGCAAAAATTAAAATTAGGGAGTAGCTTAATTGAAATTTATTTAATATTTTATTAAATTCTCAAAAAGGAAGGAACAAAGCAACAGACTACCATTGCACCTGTTGTGCGCTGCGGTTGTGGTTGCCCCTGCGGGTCAAAGAAAAGAGTTAGTGCAATACAAATGCCTACTCAGGAAGGAGATGGGAGAGGAGAGTTTGATAGTGACACTGCACTGACACAGCTGGTTTGAGGAGCACAAGCTGCTAGGGTGCAAAGCATAAACCCTTGGGTCCCCAAGCTGACCTGGAAGCCCACCAAGGTTACCTTCACCAAGAAAGTTAGAGACAAGGAGTTAGCACTTACTTCATATGTGTTTGACGTTGTGTACCAACAAGAGTCGGTCCTGTCAGCCATGCTGGAGAAGGTGAAGCCTGTAATTGATAATAGCTACAAGCCCTACATTAGTGATGGCAATCAGGAGGAGGACAAGGAGCCTGAGTTCTTCAGAACTGATGAGGTACAAATGGTGTTAAAAAAGGTTGCAGCCTTCTACAACAAAGTGCCCATGCCTTGCAAGCCTGTCACCAATCAGGATCTCAGTTCATCTGAGCCTACTAAGCCCTCTCAGAAGCGCATCCCA
>QTSX02001219.1:0-13982 GCA_014839935.2 Entomophthora muscae | reverse complement strand
AACAGTTAGTCAGGAACCTATTTCTCAATACTATACCTGTAGATGCTATAGTGGCAGCCTTTAGATAGGACAGAAGAAAATAAGGTATTATGACAAAACTATTACTTTATTTGATAGTGAGGTGCTTATATAGTATAAGGCAAGGGGATATACACCAGGGGAAAGGAGGCACAGACAGAAGGACTTTCCTAATGGAGGGGAGTGGACAAGCACATTAGAAAGTCCTGTGTGATGGAACAACTGGTTTCATGTGGCTTTCCTTATGGAGGCATGTGGCTTTATTTACGTTGTTTCTATAATTAACCTCAGAAGTAAAGCCTGTGTCTATAGTGCATTCAAAGACTATTTGAACACCTGTTTTATGGGCATTTTAAACGTGATTAACCTTATTAAAACCGTCTTGAGAGGAAGAAATCACGCAATTGTTATGTTGCTCAATCCCTAAGTGGACAACTTAATGTCTAATCCATTCAGGATCTGCGACAAGCTTGGAATGCTCCATGCAGAATGAATACATTGAAATAAAAGGAACCATGTGATTCCTTTTTATTGTGGATACATTCTCATAGGTTGAGAAATACAAGGTTTTTTAAGGTAAAGATCAGGATTAGATGTCATTTTTACCTCACAAATCATGTGATAAAAATAAAGGATTGGTTCCTGAACTGGAGGAGTTTTTAGGCAAATATCCCTCAAATGGTATATAAAAAAAACAGCAACATTCTAATGAAGATATTTTGTCAAAATTGACGCTTTCCCCTCATTTTTTTAATTGTCATGTCTTTACCATTATTATTTTAAAAGGCAAAGTTCAGAGTCCTTAGAGTAGAAACTGTTGCAGTTAGAAAGGAGATACCTGAAGTCTCCATGAAGGAGGCTTGGGAGGGTCTTGAGGTTGCCAAGACTTTGCCTAAGGAATCTTTGGTAGAACTGAACTCAGCTTTTGAGAAGTTATATTTGGACAAGTTTTCCAAAGAGAGAACCCCTGCGCAAGGGAATCAAATTTATGCCCGGGATTCCTGGAACCTGCTTGTGGAATTTGATGAGATCTTCTAGCAGGTGAAGAACTCCATCAACAGGGAAAAGAGGCCCTCAATTTAAGAGAAGAGAAAAGTGTGTGAATAATGACTTAGTGGCGTGATAACAACAAGGTGTTATCTAAGAAATTTGCCTCCTTGGAGATAAAGCTTGCCAAAGATTTATCCTGGGAAGGTTATAACAAGAAGAGTCAGCCTGGAAGCAAAAGTGGTAAGTTTGACTGGATTGACCTGGACACCTCACACTTGGCCAACTGTATCACAGTGCTTGCATACCCAAGTTGCCACAAGCTATATAGTACAGGAGCCATGTCAACATATTCTTTGACAATAGAAATTTCTAGTTTATTTCAAAGACAAGTCCTTGAATGTCACCAATCACATCCCCAATAAAGCTCCTAAACTCAAATAAAAGTTTAATTACTTATATATGTCTACTTTTAAAATATAAAATATTTTTAAACATTCATCTGAAACAAATAAAGATAAATTAAAATATTAAACTTTTCACTCATTGATTCTTCTTTGCTTTATTAATTTTTATTATACCTGATAGTATATCAAGTGGAATTACAGAAAGTATGTGATAAAAATTAAACTAAACAAAAACAAATATTAAAAAACAAAATACAGACTAAATATAAAGAATTGTTAAAGTCTTTAATTGATTGGCTGCTTGGAAAGGAACTCAGGGAGAACCAAATCAGTGTGGCCATATAATTTAGCCACAGTCTCAGCTGGGAGGTTATGGACCCCAACCTGCTCAAATTAACAAAGACATAAGGCCCAGATGGTGTTCCCTTCTTAAAAACTTGCTTGAGCCACCAAAAAACTTCCTCAATTAGATCCAGGAATGAGGAATAGGCAGAGAGAAATGAAAGACGTAAAGACGCTATAGCCAATTGCTGTGAGCTAATTTTTTTACCAGGCTCAATCATCAGAAACTCTTTAAAAACAGCCACCTTGTGGGGACCAACATTGTCCAGCACAATAAAATTGGTGAGCCCCAAACTACTAAGCTTGAGGTACTCCTGCATCAATTGGAGAGACTCAGAAGGTATTGCTTTTAGGCAATCCCTTGATTATTTGTTATAGCTTGTTGCCAAGGGGACCAAGAAGAGCTACCATTGAGTATGCAGAAGAATTAACAGCAGCATTCCAGATTACACCATCCTTTTCACGTTTTGGAAACAGCTTTAAGCATTGCACATGCACAACACAAAAGACAACTTGTTAATGTAATTGAATTTGACTGTGCCCTTCTCATTAAGAGCAGTGAACGTCTTGGCCTATTTTTGATAGTACTTGATGTTGATTGGGCCTTTTCAATTGTACAGAGAAACCCAGAGTTTTTCCCATGAGAACTTTCAGGCTCTTCACAATGCAATAGCAAGTGAAAACCAAAGCCTCAATTACAAAAGTGGACTCAACCATTGGCTGAATATTTTTTAGTTCAAGATGAAAGTTTTTATTGATCCACTGGCAGATGGTCTGCTTGTGTTCCTTAACCAATAGAATTGGTTTGCACTAGGATTTCTCCAAAAGGAGAACACTACCTGTTTTCAGGAACTTAGAACAGAGTCTATGAGCAGATTTTAAAAACACCAACAATTGCTGTGGCCTTCTTGCAGTCCTGCTTCTTCTTGACAAGCATGATAAAGGTCTCAAGGGTGGTGCTGGGGATAACATGATAATTAGGCTTTCTTCTGTTGGGAAGTAGATCAGCTGGGGCAGCCACAACACAGGGTAACAGTGGCCACTGTCAGCTCAATTAATAAATTCTAATAAGCTGTTTTATTGGTTGCGCTAGCTTAATTCCCATTTTTTAAAGTGTTCAGGGCTGACAACAATGAAAACACAACAAAATTGCAGCCATTTTGACACATTTAATATTAATAAAATAAAAGCACTTTAACCCAATTTTCCCTTTACTTTTACTAATAAAAACTTATTTTTTTATGTTTTTTTCACAACGTAAAAGTGGCAATATTGACAGTTTTTAAGCCTAACTTATTTTTAATTATAAAACAGAACCATCTACAATAAAAATAATAATAGAGAACTTATAAATATTTTTCAAAATTAATATATAGAAATACGTATAGAGCATATAGCAGATTTTTAAAAAATTTCATCTTATAAATCTATGTGTCACTTATCCTGTCTTTAATACCATAAATGGATTGGTGGCTAACGGCAATCCATAAGTTAAGCCAGATTTACTATGTAATTTACTAAGAATTTAAAAATCAATAATAATGTCAACAATCAGGAATGTCAACTATTTGCTTGTGATCAATCACCAGGGTGGTTTTAAGAAAATAGAAGTGGTACAATTAAGCCTAAATTACTATGTCACCACCTATTGAGGATTTTGTCAGTGGTGAAGTCAACACTTTACCTTTTTCATACTTGAATACAACTTCTTAACAACTTTATATAAGCACAATTATAAATTATCATATTCCCACCCCCAAAATATACTTTTTGATTAATAAATAAAGAAATTTGATGATTTTTTATCTTTTTTATATGTTTTTTTAAAATTTTATTATGTGAGCAAACACACACAGAAAACAATTAATATTTGCTGGTTTGCTTAAATTTAATTAAGTGTACTATGAAAAACATAGTAAATTTATGAAAAGATGTCAACAGTGCCAATGTTGTCTCTGATAATTTCAAAAAAAATCTAATTGCCAGTGTGAATTCAGCATATTTTTGCTAATTGTCTTTCATAATGTTGACACTTTTCACTTCTCACATATAAAACTTTTTTTTTACATAATGAAAGAACCTGAATTGCTAATATGAATAATTTCAATTCTTCTCTTTCTTTTTATTTGGTTTTAAAAAAATCTCTAAAAATACTACTTTTGTATATTTCTTTTAACTTTTAACTTTTTCTTTAAATTTTAATATGCTAAAAAAATTAGCCCAGTTTTATATTTTTAAATTCAATAAAAGCCATATAAGGTTTAATTTTTATATGTTTTGTGTTTATAGTTGTTTTTTAAATATATTGCTTAATTTTAAACCCTTTTACTTATTGTTTATAGGATGAAAACACTTCAAAACAGCCCAAAGGAATCAAGCGCCCCCCAAGGCTCCCAAGACCCCCAAGCAAAGACCAACATCCAGCAAGAAGGCTTCTTCCAAGCCTTCACCCAAGTCCTCCAATAAGACCTCCCCTGTCAGGGATCCAGTCTTGGGCAGCCGGCCTGTTGTTTTTGGGGATAACTTGGGCTGGGTTTCTTGTGGGCAGGGCCCACCACAAGAGAGGAGCTAACTTGAGAAGGTAGGATGCTGACTTCCCCACCCAAGACCAAGGGCCAGCGGCCAGTATAATGGTGTCCACCACCCCTGTGAGGGTGATGTACACTATACCAAAAAGCTTGCTGGTGTGGTTGGTTGTTAAGTTGGGGAAGAAGCGGGCATTGGTTTTGGAGTTACTGGCAGTTCCATGTAGATATTGTAGGCTGGAAGATAGTTGAACTTTCCTCTAAACAGTTTGGGTGTAGAGAATAACCACAGGCCTTGGTGGTTGTATCTGATGGCAGATTAGATGCAGGCTAATGGATCTAGTTCAATGATTTTCTCTGGTGTGTAGTCCATGTACTTGGGTTTTAAAGGATACTTGGTGAAGTGGACAGGCCCAAAAGGTACACCAAGTGGACAAAATACTGCGGGCAGAGGGGCACACAGACCAGTAGATCTTGAGCTGAACTGATAGACAGCAAATACAAAAAACGGTAATAGCTGTATAAGCCAAAGTAACATAACCTTTATTTCAAAATGGCAATAAGTTTGGAGGGCAGGGTCCTTGGGTCTATATAGCACCCCACCTTCAAACTTAACATTTTTGTGGGGGTCATCAGGGAATTTGTGAAGGGCAGGGCCAGGGAGCTGGGGACTTGGGTCTAAAGGCAGCAAAATGGCGCTTGGCCTAGGAGTTCTTTCATTGGTTGCAGCTCCCAATTTAGCTACCTGATTATCTTGCTTTAGCATTGAGGTCATGGTGCCAAGTTGCGGGCCGGTGCCTCTTCCTTGGGTTGGCTCTTGATTGGTTGCTGGTGAAGACTTCAAACTCATAAGGCCAATAGTTGCCGGGTCACCTCCATTAGGTGTTGTGATTGGCACTTCGCTTAGTGCAGTACTTTCCTTGGCTCAATCTACTTTTCTGGGCGGGTTGTCTTCTTCAACATCAGCTTGTGAGGCCAATCCCAGAAAAATGTGGGTGGTTGGTCTTGCAGTCCTCTGGCCCGGCAGCCCAGGGGAATCCAGGTTCTGGGTTCAATTCCTGCTCCTGGGCCTGAAGTTCCAGAGGGGTAAAATTGTTAATACTGACATCCCCTGAGCCCTCTCCTGAGAAGAGCCCTGCTCATTCCACTGGGGGAGAGGAAACTGATGGCTCTCTTACAGAGCACAGTTTTTACAACTTGGCTTCTGACAAGGAGCCAACCAAGAAGCAGCAGCAAGGCAAAAAGACCCCACCCAAGTATAAGTCTCCTGCACATGAGGAGCACCACAACAAGCCCCCTTCTGCTTCCCCACCCCCGCCAAACTCTCCCCCTTCAAGCTCATCTGGGGATGATTTGAAGCCCCACCCTGATTACTTCCCTGGCTTCTGCCATTCTCCTGCTGGCCCTTGGGACCCTCTTGTGGCCCACAACATCTGCAATGTTGATGGCAAGTTCAAGGTTCCTTCCACCCTACCCAAGTTTTTCCCCATCATGAGTGTTAAAGGTGGGCCTGGCATGGTGGCTAATGGGTATATCTTCAGCTGCAACAATGCCAACCGGGGCTTTAAGAGCCAGCATTACACCTACAAGGACCGCTCCTGCCCAGTGCGGCTCAACACTGAGTGCTGGGACCTGGTCCAAACAATAAAGGGCAAGCATACCTGCATCATGCCCAACACTGCCATCTCCCGCCTCCTGAAGTGATATCTGGTGCAGATTATGCCCACCTGCAAAGACCTTTCTGCCACCCAGCTAGCTGTGCTTGCTTGCAAGTACCTGTCCCCTACCAACCTCAACAGGGTCCCTACTCACACCCAGTTGGTCAAGTTTGTGAGTGATAGGCGCCAAGCCACCAATCCCTTGACCAAGAGCGCCACTGAAATTGAAGACCTGGTCCTCACAGATGCCCTCAAGAAGACAGAGGACGGTGAGATGTTCCTGCTTCATGACAATGGGCAGGAAGTGGAGGATAGGATTATAGCCTACGCCACAACCCAAAACCTGGAGCAGCTGAATATTGCTAACACCTGGCTATACAACAGCACTTTTGTAATCTTACCTTCTTTTTTTCAAGCATCTTTGGGTCTTGCATAGACATTTTGATGCACAGGTTATCCCCCTTGTCTTCTTTCTCCTGCTTGGTGCCAAGACTGAAGTCTACACCAGAGAGTTCAATATTGCCCAGTATTCTTTAAGCTCCTTCCTGCCAACAAACTCCCCCCTATCACCCATGCCAACAGAGCAAACCCTTCCTCTGCTGAAAAAGATAAGTCTGCCCAGGCTGCTGATTAGCTAGCTCATGTGCACTCACTTTATCCAAAGGTTTTAATAATGGACTTTGAGCTTGCTCAGTTTCAAGCCTTTGAGGCCATCTTTAATGGGGAAGTTCAAGGCTGCTGCTTTCATTTTAGACAGGCCCTTGTCAAGAATCTCAAGAGCAAGAAGGTCCTCTTCAAGAAGTATCTCAAGGATGGTAAAGGGAAGTGCCGCTTTGTCTTAACCCAGTTTGCTGACTTGGCTTTTCTGTGGCTGGAGCATAATTGGATTGGCTTTGAGGTCCTTGTGGAGGATGCTTATATCAAGAAGCACTCCACCATATTCAAAGGTTACTTGGATTACTTCAAGAGCCAATGAGTGGACAAGAAGGTGACTGCCCGGAGAGGTAAGAGTGGGACCACTGCCCTTTGGAACTGTCAAGGCGCCTGCCTCAAGGGGGAGATGAAGACCTTCTCCAGCCTGGAGGTGTGGCATAAACACCTGAAGGCAAAGTTTGGGCCCAACACCAAGTACAAAAAGTTCTTCCTCAAGCTGCAGGAGGAGAAGACCCAGAATGTCTCTAAGTTTATGACCTGTTCAAATAGATGGCCCCCAAAAAGAAGAAGAGTAAGGAGCAGAACTATCAGGAGGACGTCCAAAAGGTGGTGAAGAAAAATAATAAGGTGGCGGAGATAAAAAATAACTTGAAGATATAGCAACTGCTCTTGCTGGGGGCTTCAATTAGCCCAGTAAACTTTGTTTTGCTATTACTGGATCATTTTTACTTTTAAATTTTTATATTTATTTATTTTTTGGATAGTAATAATCTTTTTAGGTATAAATGGTAAGTTTCAGATACAGTCTCAATGTGATTTAGTAAGAAATATCTTATATTTTTTTAAATTATCTTTAAGGTATGAGATTTTTTCAGTTATGCTTATAAAAAGTAATAAATTTTATAATTTCCTTATATTTTTTAGATGCTATAATTTATAAAGTATCTTTATTTTTTCATTGAAACTTTGATTTTTATGAAAAATAAAAAATATTTTTATAGTAACTAGTGTTTTTTACATAGTAAATTGAAAAAGACTTGCTTATATCTCCTTATTCTTATTAGTTACAGCATTTTTTATTGCAGCTTTGAACTTCATGGGGTCATTTAGTATAAAAAATTAGTTTTATTTTTTTTATTAAAAATTCATGGTAAAATGTGCTGTTAATTAAAAAATTGTTAACACCCAGAGAAAGATATTATAAAAACTGACTTCACACTTTACTATAGTGTTGGCATGGCCACTGTCAACATGGCCACTATTAGCCAACGCAAGGCATGGGCACCTTGTTGTAAAGAGCTAAAAATTTCTTTATTACCTGCTGTCCATCAGTGGTTTGATAGTATTATGGCTTGCTGTTGTCATCTTGCCCTTTTTTATCACTAATGTAAGGCTTGTACGTGGTGTCAAGAACAGGCTTTACCTTCTCCATGATAGTATCTGGAACATCATCATGGCAGTATACAGGGTTGTATACCAAGGACACCCTCTAAGTGATGATTCCATTTATTGTTTTGGTGGTGGTGACCTTTGTGTAGTTTCTGGTCAGCTTTGGGACCCTAGGATTTATACTCCGTGCCAATACACCCTGTGAAAATTGAGCTGTTTGTGTCAGTGAAATCTTACTATGATTCTCTCCTCTTTCATCTCCTTCCTGAGTTGGCGCTTGTGTTGCACTAACTCAATTTTTTGACTCACGGGTGCAACCACAACCACAGCGCACAGAAGCTGCATTGTTACTCTGTTTGCCGTAAAATATGGCTGTGGTTTCTTAATTCTACAATTATTTAGTCAGTAATCCTAACTCATAATACTATAGCTTTGGCTGGTATAGTGACAGTCTGGTGCAGACAGTTAATAAAAGATATAAAGACAAGACCAGTATTTATTAAGATAGTGATGCAGTTATATAATAAAAGGCAGGGGAATTTACACCAGGGGAAAGGAGGCACAGATAGAAGGTGTCAGGCACCCACTAACTTGGAAGTAATCTCCTAAGGTGATGAATGATTGCAGAGGGATTTAGACCAGTTACCAATGAACCCACAGGCAAGGACACCATTCTGAGATGAAATAGTTCCCCAACTAGGCAATAGTAGCCTAAGAGCGGATTGAATTGTCCAAGGAAGAAGTACGCTCCTAAGTAGCACAAGAGAAAGGAAGAAGCCAATGGTCAAAAGACCTGTGGTTTGGCGGTTTTGTGTATGGACTGGTAGTTCTGAGGCTCTTTTTTCCTAGGTTAATTGTGGGACAAGGGGGTAGCTGTATACCATTCTCCTGTTATTACCCAGTGCCAGGAGCTATTCAATAATTTAGCTTTGGGAGAAGTGCCAGAGTCTGCATGTGAACCTATCAAAATGCTGGCCAATACAGCCGGCAACAAGATCATAAAATAGATTCATTTATATTCAAGAGACTTCATAAAAGAAGCCTTGGGTAATCTCATAGTTAGGATTGAGAAAAGGTTTAAGTCAATCTAAGAATGGACAATAATTCACTTGGGGTGAATGTAGACTTTATTGATTGAACAAATACTGAAATGTAACTTACCAGCCTTATATAGCATGGTAGTAAGAAAATAGTTTGGATGAAAAATAAAGGGAATCAGAAGATTTGGGGATTAATCTGGAGAATTTGGGGCAACTGTAACTCATACTAAAGCTTTTGTAAATGAATTTAGCAAAATAAGAACAACAACAAAAAAACAGCTATTTTAGCTGTAGTTATTTTTCTTAACAGTAAAATCAAGCATTGGGGAAGCCCCAGATTTCTCCAGCTGATAGCTGGAGAACAGGAGTAGAACAGATAACAGAATCAGCGTTTTCTGAACTAGAATTCAAAGTAACAGCGTCAACTGCTGTGTAAACATCACCTTTGATGGTCTGGAGATGGTTCAAAGTTGATTTGGCGCTATATTATTGGCTGAAGTCTTTTGTTGAAGGTAACAATTAGTTGATATTAAGATTAATACTAATCTTATTATCTATATGACCAATTAAGTCCAGGGAAGTCTCAGGTTTGATCCCTGTCCCTGAATTATCCCAATAATTAGATTTAACCAGACTGATTTTAAAAGGTAAAATAGGACAGTTACTACTAACTAATTTACCTTTTCCAATATTTTCCAATAAACCTGGCTTGAAGTACCCTTCTGTGATTGGCTTTTTCAAAGCTTTGTTGACAGGAATTTCCTCAGGAAGATTCCTGACAGAAGGAATTTCAAAAAGGAGGAGAGTGGAAAGGAACAGTATAAAGAGCTGCATGAGAAAACAACTAGTTTCATGTGCCTTGCCTAACAAAGGCAAGTGACAATTATTTTGTTGTCCTATTAAATACTTTGGAATTGAAGCCTGCACTTGATCTGCAATCCAGATTGTAGAGCAACTTGGGTTATTGCTGGTATGTTCAAAGCTATAGATAGATGTTAGCCTTGCCAATGTGCTCTACCTAATCCTATGCAAGAGCACTATAGACTACAATAGAATAGAACTTTGAAGATAATTACGTTTATTGAAACTGGAGTATGATCTAGCCAGCGGCTGCAATCTATCTAGGTGTAACTAAGAACTTGTTTTCTTGTCCTTTCAGGCGTCTGTATCAATATATACTGCAACAACCCTTGTTCTTGTCCTTTCAGACAGTTCTTAGTGGCTACCTTTGCAATAGGTCCATCTTTGCTGGCTACGCCTATCCTGATTGGCTGTCCTTGGCACATGTGTTGCTACTGGCATTAGCAGGCGTACATGGCATTTCAGCTACAGCCTAAGCTCTTCTTTAGCTAGCCTACTGTAATTTATTGATTGGCTGTATCTTACACGCCGTATTTAGTTGACGCTTATAAATGGTCCTTAATCTGTCTTCCAACATTGGAAGGTAGAATTATGGTATTCTATTTGGTGGGCTTAATCAGTGGTCCTTTTCTGGCTGGCAAGCCTTCTGCTTATTAATGCAACGGGTTAAATTGGGGATTATATGCCATATAATAGCAGCCTCAATCCAATATCAACTTGTGGATTATCCGCTGTGTAATGCTGACCTGAACCAATAAGGAACCCAATTATACGCCATGTAATGCTGATCCAAACTCTTTATTTCTTAGCCATATGTGCATCACTTGTTTGATATACTCATATACGTCCATCAGGTTGGGTGGGACTGAGTTGATACAATGTCCAGTAGGATGGAATGAACTATATACAATCAATGATAACATGATTATACACCGTGTAATCAGTGATACCCATTATATTAACTAACGTTTGTATGGTGTATAATGCTAATATCAATTATAATAAACTAGTAATTATACGGCATGTGATATACCACATCAGAATGATAATCAGTGATAATATGGTGTATAATTTTTGCATCTATCATAATAAACTAACAATTACACAGTGTATAACTTCCATATCCATTATAATATATTAGTAATTATGCAGCGTATAACTGCCATATCCATTATAATATATTGGTGGTTATACAGCGTATAATTACTACGCTTAATAGAGTATTAGCCTAGTAATAATACAGCGTGTAACTGATAATGTTCTGTGTGCAATGATTAGCCTGATCATTTGTGGTCAATCAGCCTAATATCACACAGATACACTTCAGACACCTGTTTTTAGGCATTTTTAATGTATGTAACCCTGCTAAAACTATGTTGCAATAAAGCAATTGTGTGATTGTTTCATTGCTTAATTCCTAAGTGGATGTTCCTTTGTCTAATTCATTCAGGATCTGCAACAGACTGAAACTCATGTGTTCTAGTGTTTGATACATTTGTTGTTGAATGATCATACATTTATTCCCAGTTTGCATAAGTTGTTGTATGACTGGACTTTTTTTGCCAAATAGCGCACATTTTCTGTAGAATTATCTTTTATCTATATCTAAAAAGTTGGAATCTGTTGTAGGACTGAACCTATGTGTTCAAAACTGATTTTCATTTGTTTATCTCAACAGGTTTGAAAACTACAGTAATATTCATTTGACATATGTATTAATAATAAGAACCAGTATTTCAACAACAAGCTTGTGCATCCAGAGCTTTGCAGTGCAGGAGGCAGCAAAGATGCTGTGAAATCTAAACATGCATCTGATTCATATCATTTAGAGGTGTGGTGTAACCTATCACCAGTTAGTCAATCAATACATATCTGTTATTGGGTTACTGTCAGGAAGCCAGGCATAGGTAGAGGCATTGGTTGGCTTGGGTTGGAATACAGCCAGGTCAGAAGGTAATGCCCACCATAGGATGGGTGCTAACTTTATAATATAGGAAACAGATTACCCAAGCAAAGAAAAGGCCCTGAATTGGGCACCATAGTGTTTACCATTCCTGTCAAATTAATGTAGAGTACTCCAAACAGTTGAGGGGACATAGTTTCAGCCAGCGGTGGGGGTCTCCATTAGGCAGTCTGGTTGTGGGGTTAAGGGCGGAGTCATGAGAACAAAGTAGGCAGGCAGATAATTGTACTTATCTTTGAACAATCTTGGTGGCCTCTTGTACCACTTTTCTTCACATTCTATTTATTCAGTTTCTCTAGCCCTTACCAAGGGATCAGCAATGAGGATGGTCTCCAAGTTGTACTCTGTGTAGGCAGGCTTGGGCGGGTATTTGATAAAATGCACAGGTCCAAAGGGGGCTCCTGGGGGGACAGTATAGTGCCTGGGGAGGGTCAGTAGGTTGGTCTCCAGAGGGGGCGGTTGCCTAATGGTCTACTTGGCCAGAGTTAAGATGGAAGATCACTAAGACCAGATAAGGTAAGATTTGTTCCCTCCAAAGGTTCATAAAACTTCATTATCAAAAATGACAATATGGTCATCACCATACTGCTGGGGCTTTTATACCATGGGTTTCTGCTTCTTTAACTTTTGCAGGGTTCAGGTTTGCATACAAGGCACTGGTGGGACATGGATCTTGGCTTAGAGTCTTGAGGGCGGCAGATCCAGGTTGTGCCTTCTCTGGTGAATAGAAGCGACAATGCTTTGTTCCTCTGCCACTGTTCACTATGTCACCTGAGTAGTTCAATTGTACTACTCATTTTGGACGGAAGACTGGCAGTTGCTGGTGGTCATTGGCAGAGTTAATAGTAGGTTTTGTTTTAACCTCCTTAAGGCAAGCTACAACCTCTGCATAGGTCTGGATCTTTGGTGGCGCAAGGTTGGCATCAATATGGTGACCATTTGGGGAATTGTCCTCGGGAGACTGGCGGGTCTTTGAGTAACTTGTCAACTTGGGTTTGCAATTTAACAAGTGGGCAGGTTCCTGTCCACTTTGTGTGACTTGAGTAGTCTTTGGAGGGTTGGGGTTTGATTCCAGGGTCTCCAATGTTGATTTTGAACCTCCAGTATTGACGCTTGGCAGGTTGGCAGGTTTCTGTTCCCCTTGTTTGGGGTCATCTATCTCTGGTGGTCCAGGGCTTGACCCAACTAGCAGTTGGGTGGTTTCCTGTCCACTCTGGTCAATATAAGGCTTTCCCTGAGACCCAGGTTTCAATTTCCAGGTTTTCAATACAAGTATTGAAATGTCATTCATGATAGTTACTTCAAGAATTGTAAGGAATCCTGATTGTCTCACATGAAGAAGTTGGGAACAGTTGTCATTTAAACTGTCTGCCTGTTGACATGCAGACAGTTGACTTCAATTTGTCACTTAGGCCAAAGCCTACTAGCTGTTTTCTAAATAAACTAATTTTTTATATTGCATTTCATAGTTGGAATGGATAAACAATGAGAAAACAAATTTAATTTTGACATCAACTAAGAATAGGCTTAATTATTATTACAAAATAAGAAGGGAATCACTATTAAAAATACCAAATTATCATACTTTAAATTTAAGTCTGACTTCAACAATAAATCTCCACAATTTTGATATAAAATAACAGTTTATATTATTTTTTAAATGAAAATAATGTAATCTGAAATATCTTCACTTATAATAAGTTATTTATATTTATGTTTGGCCCTTTGTTTTATAGTTCTTTTAGATATAGTGGGTAAAAATTTCAAGCTTTGTTGTATATCATATTAGTGGTTTATTATATCTTTGAAACCACTGGACGTGTTCCAGTTAACCCTTAAACATTGGATTAAGCCAGATTGTATAGGTTAAAATCAGGATTTATATAGTGTCATTTTAAGTCAACACAAAGGAAAGCCAACACAAAAGCAAAAGTGGGTCAAGGAAAATAAGTTAAGCAAACACAATGACATAATTTAAGCAAGATTTAATAGCAGATCCACTATAAAAGAAGGCCAACTCCGGCAAAGTTGTCAACTTCACTAATCTAATAAGCAAAAAAGACACAACTTATTTGGTTCAACTTACAGAATGGTAAGCTTATAACTTTAAAACTTCAAATAATAAAAATAAAACAATG